>NEWO01000842.1:103704-123105 GCA_003013225.1 Phalaenopsis aphrodite
ATCATGAAATTAAGAGAATTTTGGAAAAGTGTGTTAATCCTAGCAAAATGGTATGGTCTACTAGATTAGATACTGCATTATGGGCATATAGGACAACCTATAAGACACATATAGGAATGTCCCCTTATAGATTAATTTTTGGGAATACTTGTCACTTATCAATTGAATTGGACCATAAAGCTTATTGGGCTATAAAATAATTCAATTTTGATATGAAAGAACCTGGTGAGAAAATATTATTGCAATTGAATGAACTTGAGGAAATTAGGAATGAATATTACAATAATGCGAGTATTTATAAGGAAAAGGTGAAAGAATGACATGATTGGAAGATAATAAAAAGAGAATTTGAACCTCGACAGAAAGGTTTACTATACAATACAAAATTGAAATTATTTCCTGGAAAATTGAAGTCTAGGTGGAAAAGACTATTCAGAGTTATAAAAGTCTATCCCTATGGGGTAGTTAATATTGAAACCTCAAGACTAGAAGAATATTTAAAGTGAATGAACATAGATTGAAATCATATATTGATGGTGAAAGACTAGCTTTTAAAGAGACAGTAATGTTAGGCCACTCAGAATAAGTCTAGGAATGTCGGGCTAACAAGATTAAACCAAGCGCTTTGTGGGAGGCGACCCATATGTATTGTTATTTAGTTTGTTTTTTAGTTTATTTTGTTTTAGATATTATACGTATGTTTATGTTTAGATCTTTAGGTAGTCCATGTATTTGATTAAACATTTAGAAACATATTTATTTGCGTAACTTTATGGGAAATATGAGAATTTTTTGGATCAAAATTGAAATTGCAAAAATTTTGGAACTGGTGCTTGATGCGCCACTTTCCAGAGAGCCGGCGCATGATGCGCCATATCGTCGCATGATGCATTGTGGGGGAAATGTTTAAAACATGTCAAATGGCGGTTTTTGGTGGTTTTAGGTGGCTTATTCTCAATATAACTCCTAAAATTGACTCCAAACCATATTTTATGGGGGAAAATGACGGAAGAGTCACCACTTTTCAATTCCTATAGGTTCCTACTCTTGAAACTTTGCTAGATTTGGAATTTTCAACCATAGAAAGTTCATCAGTTTTGATGGACAAAAATTACATGATCGAGTTCTAGTGAAGAAGAGGCTTATCAACGAAAGTGGATTTTTAAATCAAGGAATCAACACATCGAATACTCGGGTAGAAGGGACGATAACATAGAGGCATTGGGGAGTGCTTTGCTACACTATTGTCGCTGTTGTTGTTCTTATAATAAGAGAATTTTATGCAAATTTTCATGGGATCAACCAAAGAATGATTTAAGTGCGAGGTAGGTTTGTTCAGTTCACTCCTTCAAGAATAAATGAGATGTTTATGATTGAAAGTGTGTCTATCTGGCATTATGCAAACCTTACCCCCAAAAGAGAGAATAAGAATGAACTCTAGCACTACTTTATGGATGAAGATGTGAATTGGAAGACCAGAGATGTTGGAAATGTAAGTTTTCCTTTGTCATTTTTAAATCTAGTTTTAAAATCCTGGCACTTTCTTATTGCATCAAAATTATTGAGGACCATAAAAATCAGTAAGGTCACTAAGAAGAGTGTCATTCTGAACTACTATTTTCAAACCAGAAAATTTATTGAAGTAAAAGCTATTATTGTGAAATCAGTTTTAGTTTAATTTTGAATGGATCTGAAACTGGACTGGGACATCCTTCCACTGTTTTCCTACTTTGTAGTCAATCGCAAGTACCTTATAAAAGTTGGGAAAAAGTGCTACTTCCTTTGAAACCAATGATCCAGAAGTCTACTACAAATGTATTGGAATGGGAGATGAAAATGATATGAATATACTGATGTATCAAGGATCTCAGAATTCATGGCTTATTCAGCCTTATAACAACTCAAGTACACTTTCAAAGAGGATCATGAAGACAGAAAAAGATGTGTAGAATCTGAAGCGCGTGATTGGGAATATTATTGAAATGTTGGATCATTTGGATTGGAGACTGAAAGAACATTTTGAATGTAGGGGGCATATTAAAGATGGATTAGAACGTATGTTCAAGAAACATGCTTGGATTGAAGAGGAAAATTCAACAGATGAATTTCCATTTCGACCCTTTTACAATCTATATAGGCATAATCAATCAATGGAAGATACCCAGAAAGACAAACAAAATGTTTTGTTTAGTATTGTTTGTTTTAGTTTATTAAGTTAGATTTCATTTCCTTTCTAATGAACACTATTTATCTTTATGTTTTGAATTTTGATGTTTAGATTTTAGTGTTAGGATGTTGGTTTGCTTTAGAACATTAAACTTGATGTTGGTTGGCTTGAAAAAAGATAGTTTGTAATAGCGCATATTTTACATGTAAATGTGAGTTTTGTGTTTTTTGGTGAAGGTTATATGTTAGTGTGTTGTTTATAGATGCTTATAAAGCTTTATTTGAGTCAAGTATAGGTTGACGTAAAGTGGTACGGAGCAGATTTCCACAGAAACCAAAATCTGAAAAATTTGCGGTCTGGCTCATGATGCGCCAACTTATAAATATTGAGGAAAATTTAGCTAAAAAGTTTTAAATAATGAAGGTCAATTCTAAAGTTAAAGCTATTTATTATGATAGGATAAGACTATGTTTTTCTATTTAAAGTAATGGAAATTGTATTTTTGAAGTGTTATGAATTTTAGAGTTTCATGTAAGAAGAAAAAAAATGAGACTTTATTGAAAATCATAAACTAATATGAATTTATAAAGTTCAGAAAGGTCAAGAGTTTTAACTTTAAGAAGAGGATAGTGAAGTTCAAAATTATTAAAGGCTATCCAGACATAATAATCCTCACTTAAAAAAGAAAAAGAAAATGAAAATGAAAGAAATGATTGAAAAGATCCTAAAAGAAAAGAAAAGGCGAGGAAAGAAAAAAAAGAGGAAAATAAAAGAAAATAAAGTGAGGAGAAGCTTGAGGAGATGCCTAATCAAAAATTAACTTCACTTGAATCAACTTAAGGAAGGAACTTTATTACATTTTCTAAACTTGTATTGGATGATTAGTAACATTCCTAGTAAAGTTTTTATGAAGTTCTATTTCATATGAATGTTCTAAATGTCATTAATACGACAAATTGCAATTCTTCTTGAAATGGATAAAGATTCAAAAATCTTAAATTTGATTACTAAATACTTCTGGACTTAGAGTTTGAATCTAAGTTATTAAAGGGTTTTTCTTAAATTTTACCATTCTATTTATTAAACTAAAGTATAGAAGTTATAAGTTAATCTCCTCCTAAGTCGTATTTTTTTATGTAATACAAGTGTCACTTGAGGACAAGTAACATTTAAGTTTGGGGGATTTTGATACACGAAAATAATAACTGTTTTAAATACCTATTTTATGTTTATTTCATGTGATATTGCACTTTAAAGAAGAGTATTTTTCTGTTTTTGTTGCAGGTATATTATTTTTAATTATTTGGAGGAAAAATGACAAAAAGGACAAAATTTGGAGCAAAAAGAGCCAATTTTGGATTCTAGTTCATCATGCACCAGATCGGCGCATGATGCGCCAAAATCCAGAGAACTGGCACATGATGCGCGAGATCAGTGCATGATGCGCCAAGGATGCCTTTTTCAAAGTAAGGTGGTTCGAGATGAATTTTTGCACAAATTTCAAATGGACACTAGTTCTAATACTTCTTGGACTAATTCAATGCATCTAAACACTTTAGAAGGTTTTTTTATGAAGGGACAGAACTCTTGGATTAAATGACACATCTTTTGAATTCAAAAGAGTTAACTTTTGAAGGGTATTTTGGAGGGAATTTTGAATTCTTTTCAAAAGGAGGCAACCCAAAATTATAGAAGAGGACTTCTCATTTGTGTGTGTGTGACGTGAGGGAGAGAGAGAAAGTGGCGTGAGCTAAAAAGAGAAGAAGAAGAGATTTTCTTCTAGGGTTGTAAGAGGAGAGGGAAGGTGATAGATTTATTCTTCATTACACTTCTAACAGAGAATTAAGTGTGACTGTAAGGAGAGCTATACTTGGAGAAAACTTCTAGAGATTTTCTTAGGAAGGATTGTAAGATAAGCTGTGTTATTTATTGCTTTTATTTTGTAAACTTATTTTTATATATGAAATTAGTGTTTTGTCCCATCCCTCTTATGAATTATGAGTAGTTTTCTTTATCCTTCTCCCTACTTTGAGATATGATTTTGTGAAGAATTGACTTTATTTTCTACGATTTTAAATGTTAATAATTTGTGATGATTTGAACTCCGATCTTCATTTACTTCTTGATCTGTCCAATTGAAATATTAAAACTTATTGAAAAACATATGTTCTGAAAAGGAATATGATTTCTAAAACATAAGGAAAGTCACATTTGATTTCATGGGAGAGTATGTCATCCATGGGATTGGGTGCAAAAAAATATGGTAATATACTTTCTTGGATGCAGAATTGAAGATTTTAAGGTGATAGATTAAAATCCCATATTTATTCTAGTTGATTGGAAATTGATGTGAGATTATTTGCCCTTAGGTGAGGCAGTAGTGGAAGCTTTGGAGTGGCGGCTTGTATCCTCCCAGCCAAACCACGAAATTAGAGACCAAGCTGTGGATTAGTCAATGTTCTTTATAACACTCGGAAGAGGGTAAAAAATAGAATTGCTCTTATTTCGCACGAATAGTTTTTATATATATTTTCAAATTATTTAAATTTCTTCACAAACCATATACTCATTTTAAAAGGGAACGATGCTTTCTTAAATTTGAACTATCATCACAACAAAAGTTTTGTTTAATTTTTACAATTTTACTTTTGAAAGTTTAGTATTTAGTTTAGTTTAATATCTGTAGTCTCACATCTACATTTTAATTACCATTCATCTTAGTAGTCAATTTTCAAACTTTGCACTTTTTTTAAATTTTTGTTTTTGTTATAAAATAATTTTCATAATTTACTATAGCATTTTCCAATTTTCTTGTGGGATCGAAATCTAGGACTCCATTAGAGCCCTTTAATACTTGAACGAAATGTATACTCGTGTTGATATTAAAAGTGATTTGGCAGTTTAAAATGAGTTTAAAAATATAAATTATTTTTATAAAAAGTATTTTTGTTGGGATTATATTGCATATTTTTTATAAATATGTCTGCATCAAGTTTTTGGAGCGTTGAGTGGTGTCAACTTCATAAATTTTTTCATATACAAAATCTTGTATAATCCTTCATCGTCCCCAAGTGACCTAACATGTGAGCCGTTCACACGAAAACCTTAAGATCTCGAGCTAGACTCAATCAAATCACGTAGGATTTGTTTCTAAACCTTCATCTACTCAAGACAGACATATTTATATGAATTATATGCAATGAAATACAGTAGCTACGTATGGAGAATCAAAATAGGCTCAAATTAGGGTTGACGTTCAATATCTTTCTTTGAGAGGGGACGCCTCAATCAAATGGTTATGGCAGCATTGATTGGGTCCAACAAACCTCCAGAAGAGTTCTTAGGCTATGGTGAATTGTCTAGCTATGATTTTGATCAAGCTTGATTTCAAGTGTTGGTCTAGAGCTATGTTAGAGGTTGTTTAAGATGGGGCTTTTGTGGGGAATCAACTCTTTTCTCTGTGGGGATGGTATGTGCACAGTTAATTTGAGTTTGGTGGACTATGGAGGTGTGGAGAAATTTGTCTTGGTTTGAGCTGAAATTTTTAGCTCAAAATTGGGCACTCACAGGGGGAACTAGAGAGGGAAAATGGTGGGCTTAAGCTTAGGAGTTCTTGGAGTGTGTCTGGAAGCAATTGGGCAAAGTCTCACCAAGGAAATTTACAAGGTCATCTATTGGCCATGGAGGAGATGGTTGAAATAAATGGTTGAAATACATTTTTCTGCATTTGGGTGCTTAGGTGGAGGCAGAAAAATGCCAAAGACCAATTATAGCTGGCCAGCTTGGATGGGTTAGATTGGGTTTGGATCGTGGCATAGGCTATCGATTTTGGTTGTTTCTGGTGACCATGGTGGCTGTACAGAGCAAGGGAGGTGGTCAAGTAGCCAGGTGATCCAGGGGGAGGTTTAATTATGCTTAGCTCCTTATGGCATGGCATGATGGCAAATATTTCTCTTTTTAGGCCCAAAAAAGGATAAAATCCCATAAATCAATGGGTCCATTGGTCCATGCCTTCCATAGGGTGGGTAACCTGGTCACTAGGATCCATTTTGTGACTGTGGTGTCATTAATTTGGTCACTTCAGCATGGCTTAGTTAATTTTGGTGCATGGGTTCAACTTGGGTCAAATTGTCTTGAAGTTGGGTTTGGGTTAGGATAGCCATGACATTGAGCCCAATTGATTGATCAAGATGATATAGATGATTGTTACAAAGAGCATGGAAAATAATTGGAGTGATTTTGAATTGATTTGGAGGGTCAATTTCATGGATTTTGGGCATTTGATCAATTCAGGGATTTTGGGCTAGACATGGGTTTATGTTAGGCTAGAGTTGGGATAAGTCCAAATTAAGAGATCAAAATGGTCTAGCTGAATGTTATGACGAGTTCTCAACAATAATTGGGTGTCAATTTTGGGTTTAGGGCATTCAATTTGGTGGAATTTGGGCACATGGCTAAATTGGGATAAATTTGGGAATTTTGGATTTGGGTTGAAATTCAGTGAAATTGAATCTTGAACAAGTTCAATTGAGAGTTCAATTTGGTGTGTGGAGATGTTTCAAAAAGTTCATGTTGTATAGTTTGGGCAATTGGAAGGATTTGGGGGTTCAGTTAAGTGAGATTTTGGTTTTAGGCCAAAATGGGGCTTTTTTATTTGGGTTGAAATTAGACTTGAATGTGAGTCAAATGGGCTTGGATTTAATTTTAATTGAGTTTTATCAGGATGAATTTGAATTTAAAATTGAAGTTAGGGAGAATTGGAGTCAAATTGATGGACATTTAGGGTGAGCTTGGGGAAATTGAGCAATTAAGGGCAATTTGGGGCTTTTGGTGAAAGTTGGTCAAATTCGGTTTAATTTAAGGTTACAAATTGGTTTTGGAGACATTTGAAATGATTTTGAGGGTTTTGTGAAAGTTTGAGTCACTAAGCGTATTTTTGTAATTTTGGCAAAATTTGGGGGTATTTTGGTAATTTTGAAAATTTTGGTAGGTTTTGGGAAATTTGGGTAGTTTTAAATGGCTTAAGGTGAATTTTGAACAAATTTGGGTATTTTGGCTGAAATTGGCAATTTTGTTCAAATTTGGGGTTTGGGGATGTGTTGGTAAATTGGGTAGATTTGGGGACAAAAAGCTAAGTTTAGTATTTGGTGAAAGTAAGGTGCCAACCACACTACTTAAGACATGGACTAATGGAATCTCCATTTAGGTCCTCTATGCACTGGTCTTGGCTAGACCCTAGCCTAGGGCTAGTGGGTCTAGGGGACCATCTACATGAGTCTCCCAAAAGATCAAAGGATCAAAGTCAACAAGTTTGAGTTTTAGGGTTGTGAGTGAATGTGAGTGAAAGTGAGGGTGAGTGAAATAACTCCAAAACAACGCCCAGGGTCAACCCTAAGGCCAAGTAGTCTTATGGGCACTCCCCTTAAGCTCCCTCACATTGACCCCACCTACCAAGTGCTTGAGGTCAGGACCAATATGTGTAACTTCAAGTTCAACAAAGAATACTTTAGGATTTCTAATGGTGAGGGTTCCTTTTCTAGTCCTCTAAGAGTAGTCAATAGGAAAGTCCTATGTCTAGACCCTAGGATACTGAAGAGGAAATAATAGACCTTAACCAAAAGTGAGGTCAACAACTTACCATCAGCTTTAACCATTAAGGGCCAGTCATCATTAGCATCCCTCTGGCTCCCCTAACTCCTCTAGCCACCACCATTGGGCTTACCAGCCAGCCTAGTTACTCATAAACACAAAAATGAAGAGCCGCCCCTCTACTAAAACTCCAAATTTTCACTATCTAAGTTGGCTCAAATGGTGGAAAGATGCGTGGCAGCTAAGTAGAACAGCACACGTGGCAGCTAAGTCAGAAGGAGGCATCAAATGGTGGAAAGATGCGTGGGCTTTTGGAGCACCGTAGAATCGTGTCAGAGATACACTAAGATAATATACTATTTTAAGTACATATTTTATGTTTTTTTTTGTGATACTGCACTTTAAATAAAGGTATTTCCATGTTTTTGTTGCAGGTACATCATTTTTAGGCATTTGGAACAAAAAATGGCAAAAAGGATGAAATTTAGAGCCAAAATAGCAAATTTTAGGATTCTAGCGCATGATGCGTCAGATCGGTGCATGATGCGTTGTTTGATAGAGAACTGGCGCATGATGCACCAGATCGGTGCATGATACGCCATAGATGACTTTTTACAAATTAAGGCAGTTCAAGATGAATTTTGTGCAAATTTTCAAAGGGACACTTATTCTACGCACCTATTGGAGTAATTCAATGCATCTAGACACTTTGGAAGGTTCTTTTATGAAGTGATATGTCTCTTGGATCAAATGACATATCTTTTGAATTCAAAAGAGTTGACTTTTAGAGGGAATTTGGAATTATTTTCAAAGGAGGCAACCTAAAAATAGACGAGAAGACTTCAAGAAGAGAAAGGGAGAGAGAGAAAGTTTGGGTGAGAGGCAAGAAGAGAGAAGAGAAGATTTTCTTCTAGTGTTATAAGAGGAGAGAGAAGGTGGGAGTTTTCTTCTTCATTACACTTCTAAGAGTGAATTGAGTGGGATTATAAAGTGGGAAAGGCTTGGAGAGAACTTCTAGTGATTTGCTTGGGAAGGATTATGAGATAAGTTGTGTCTTTTATTTCTTTTATTTTGAAAACTTATTTTTATATATGAAATTTACGTTTTGTCGTATCCTTCTAATGAATTCTGAGTAGTCTTCTTTATCCTTCTCCCTACTCAGAGATATGGTTTTGTGAAAAAGTAATTTTGTTTTTTATTATTTTAAATATTAATAATTTTTTATGAATTGCACTGCAATCTTTCATTTATTTTTTAATCTGGCCAACTGAAATGTTAAAACTTGTTGAGAAACATATGTTTTCAAAAGGGATATGATTTCTACAACATAGGGAGAGTCACATTTGATTTCATGATAGAGTATGTCATCCAAGGGATTGGGTGCAAATAAAAGGGGAAATATTCATTGTTAGATGTAGAATTGGTAATTTTAAGGTGATAGATTCAAATCCCCAATTTGGTACAGTTGATTGGAAATTGATGTGAGACTGTTAGCCCTTAGGTGAGGGAGTATGGGAGCTCTGGAGTGGCAACCGGTATCCTCCTAAACTAATCACGGATTTAGAGACCAAACTCTGGATTAGTCAATGTTCTTTATAACATATAGAAGAGGGTAAAGAATTGGATTGCTCTTATTTGACACAAAAAAATTGTATATATATTTTCAAATGATTTTAATTTCTTCACGATCCATAAACTCATTATAAAGGGGAAAGATGTTTTCTTAAATTTGAACTTTCTGTCAAAATAAAAACTTTGTTTAGTTTTAGTAATTTAACTTTTGAAAGTTAGTTCTTAGTTAGTTAACATTGTTTTTCAACAGCATTTTATATATCATTTACCTTTGTAGTTAGTATTCTAACTTCGCACTTTACTTTTTTTTTATTTATAAGTCTAAAATAATTTCAAATACTTGTTTAAAGGATTTTAAAACTTCACTATGGGATTGATATTTAGGACTCCATTAGAGTCCTTTATTACTTGAGTGATATGTATATTTGAGTTGATTTTAACAGGGACTTGACAGTATGAAAGAGTTTTAAAAGATTAATTATTTTCATAAAAGGTATTTTGTTGGGATTATATTACATATTTATTATATATCTATCGTGTGTAATTTTGTAATATTGAATAATATTTTCAAAATTTACCCACTAAATCCGCTCGCATCAAGTTTTTGGCGCCGTTGTTGGGGAAGTAAAGGAAAGTATTGTTAAGTGCTTTAAAATTGGGGAGGAACACCAATTGAAGATCTTAATTTACACCTCACTAGTTTTCTAGAATTGTGTGTTACATTTAAATATGATGGAGTGTTGAACGATGTTGTCAGGCTTAGAATTTTTCCTTTTTCACGAAGGTATAAAACTAAGATGTGGTTAAACTCATTATCGCCTAGATCTATTAGAACATGGGGAAATTTAACACAAAATTTTTTATCTAAATATTTCTCACCATTAAAAACTGCTACACTTAGAAATGATATCACATTTTTTTGTCAGTTTGAAGGGGAATCAATTTATGAAGCCTGAGAAAGATTAATAGATCTCCTTAGAAAGTGTCCACACCATGCTTTGTCAGATTGGTTAACAATTCAAACATTTTATAATGGGTTGGTTGAATCCCTGAGATCATAAATTGAAGTTGTTGCTGGTGAATCATTAATGTTAAAATCATTAATGAATCATATTCATTAATTCAAGTGATGGCTATAAATAATTTTTAATGGCCCTCTAACAGGGTATACCCAAAAAAGAGTATCTAGTATTCATGATTCTGATAAAATATTTATGTTAGCTACCAAAATAGCTACTTTATCAAAGAAAATAGATCAATATGAAATGAATTATACTCAGACAAAACCTATGCTTGAGGAAAGCTCATTGGGAGAAATGATAGAATCTCAATCATCTTATTAGATCTTTAATGCAATAAAAAATCACTCTAATAACCTTTAGGCCAATTTTATAATCCTGGATGGAACAATCATCTAAATTTTAATTGGAGTAACAATAACTCTAATGTTTTAAATCCGCAAAATAATACTGCTAACCCATTAAGAAGCTCCAACAATCAAGGGAATCGGGCTTATAAACCTTACTAACCCCATCGATTTATTAATTTGCAAAATAAGGAGAGAAAGCTATCAATGGAAGAATTGATATTGCAAATGGGTAGTCAATTACAAAGTCAAGGTGTTGCGATCAGAAACATGAAAAATCAATTGAGATGTATCGCTACCACACTTAGCAATAGACCTCCAAGAACATTGACTAGCAATGTTGAAGTAAATCCTAAAGATTAGAACAAAGAGCAAACCAATGCTATTCATCTGAGAAGTGGAAAAGAATTAGAAAATAGATCTCAAAAGAAGTTGAAGTTAAAAAAGATGAGTGGAAAATGAAAAACCCAGTGAAGATTTTCATTTTGAAGCAGAAAGTCCTATTAAACCAATGAAAATCACTATAGAAAAAGCACCACCTCCATTTTCTCAAAGATTGAAGCAGAAACAAAGAGATAATCAATTTTCAATTTTTTTACAAAATTTGAGGAAATTAACGATAAAAATTTCATTTGTTGAAGCTTTGGAACAAATGTCAAGCTATGTGAAGTTCATGAAAGATATACTTAATAAAAAAAGGAAGTTTGTAGACAATGAGACTGTTGCACTCAGCGAAGAGTGTAGCGCTGTTATACAGAAAAAAGCTTCCTAAAAAACTTAAAGATCCTGGAATTTTAATAATTTCTTGTGCTATTGGCGAACAATTTTATGAAAAAGCTTTATGTGATATAAGAGCTAGTATTAATCTTATGTCATTATTAATATTCAAAAGGTTGGGCTTAAGAGATATTTTTCCTGCAGCTGTAACCCTTTAGTTAGTTGATAGTTCGATTACCTATCCTAAAGGAGTTATAGAAGAAGTTTTGGTAAAAGTTAATAAATTTATCTTTCCTGTAAACTTTATTGTATTACATATGTATGAAGATAAAGAAGTTCCTATCATTTTAGGAAGACCATTCCTAGCTACTGGAAGAGATTTGATAGATGTATAGAAAGGAGAACTAAATATGAGAGTTAGTGATCAAGAGGTTACATTTAATATTGGAAACTCAATGAGATACCCTAAAAAAGAGCAAGATATTGAATGCTTCAGAATGGATATTAACGAATATTTAAGCCATGAATATTTTAAGGAGACCTTTGAAAGAGAATTTGAAAGGAATTTATGAAATATCAAAATGAGGATAAAATTTACGATGAATGTATGGAAGTTAGTAAAGAGGATTTGGATTATGCTCAAGAAAAATATGAAATGTTATATCCTAAAGGAAGTAATAAGAATTTGATTTCATTTATTGAGAAACCTCCTGAACTAGGACTAAAAACACTTCCTACACACTTGAAGTATGCATTCTTAAGAGATTTATCTACATTACCTATTATAATATCCTCAGAATTAACTGAAACACAAGAACAACACTTGTTGGAAACTTTAAAAAGATCTAAGAAAGCCTTTGGATGGACATTAGCTGATATTAAAGGAATCAGTCCTTCAATTTGTATGCATAAAATCTTATTAGAAGAACAACATGAACCAAGAGCTGATCTACAAAAGAGATTAATTCCTATGATAAAAGAAGTTGTGAAGAAAGAGATCTTAAAATGGTTAGATGTCGGAATAATAAATCCTATTTCAGATTGTGCTTGTGTAAGTCCAATTCACTGTGTTCTAAAGAAAGGAGGTGTGACTGTAGTGACAAATGAGCATAATGAGCTAATACTAACAAGATAAGTCACTGGTTGGAGAATCTGCATAGATTATAGAAAATTAAATTCTGCCACCAGGAAGGATCATTTTCCTTTAACCTTTTTGAACCAGATGTTGGATAGATTGGTTGTGCATAAATATTTTTATTTTTTAGATTGATATACCAGTTATCACGAAGTACTTATTGCTCCAGAGGATCAAGAGAGAACAAAATTTACTGGTCCTCATGGAACTTTTACTTTTCGACAAATGCCCTTTGGATTATCTAATGCACATACAACATTTAAAAGATATATGATGTCAATTTTTAGTGATTTGATTGAAAAAGGGATTGAAGTCTTTATGGATGATTTTTCTGTATTTGGAACTTCATTTGAAAATTGTCTAAATCATTTATAGAAAGTTATGGAATGTTGTGAAAAGACTAATCTCATATTGAATTGGGAAAAATGTCAATTTATGGTTGCAGGAGGAATTTTTCTTAAGAATTAAATTTCAGAAAATGACATGGAAGTAGATTCTGCAAAAATATAGGTTATATCAAACTCACCTTCACCTAGTACTGTAAGAGGAGTTAGGAGCCTTTTATTAAATACTGGATTTTACAGAAGATATCACAAAAAAAATTCAAAAATTACTAAACCTTTATGCTAAATTCTGGAAAAAGATACAATATTTGACTTTAATCAAGATTGCCTTAAAGCCTTTGAAACTTTAAAGGAAAAAATTGATCATTGCTCCTATAGTTGTTTCACCTGATTGGGAGAAACCTTTTAAATTAATGTGTGATGCCAGTGATTATGCAATTGGAGCTATTTTAGGGCAGAGATATGATAATATTTTTAAAGTTATATACTAAGCTAGTAAGACTCTTAATGATGCTCAAATTAATTACACCACCCCTTGTTGACCTCACTTTTGGTTGAGTTTTAGTTTTACCTCTTCAATAGCCTAGGATCTAGCCATAGGACTTTCCTGTTAACTATTCCTAGAAAACTAGAAAGGAACCCTCAAAATTAAAAATTCTAAACTCCTCTTCGCTTAACTTGAAGCTCTACATATTGATCCTAACCTCTAGCACTTAGTAGGTGGGGTCACTATGAGGGAGTTCAAGGAGAGTCCCTACAAGACTGTTTGACCTTAGGGTTGACCCCAGGTGTTGTTCTAGAGCTAGTTCACTCACCTACACTCACTATCACCTACATCCACTCATAACCTTGAAACCCAAAATTGTTGACTTTGATCCTTTGATCTTTTGAGAGACTCATGTAGATGGTCCCGTATACCCACTGACCCTAGGCTAGGGTTTAGCTAAGACCAATACATGGAGGACCCAAATGGGGATTTCATTGGTTCATAGCTCATATAGGATGGTTAGTACCCTAATTCTATCGAAATGACCAATTTCGCCTTTTGTCCCCAAATCCACCCAAAAATTCTAAGTTTACCAAAATACCCCAAAAAATTGTCAAAATTGCCAAAATACTCTTGACACCCCAAAACTTTCCCAAAACCTCAAAAATCACTCCAAATGTTTCTAAAAACAATTTAGACCCTTTAATTGAAACCAATTTGGCAAATTTGACCATTTTGACCAAAACTCCCGAATTATATTTAAAGGCCCAATTTCCTCAAATCCACCTCAAATGTCCATCAATTAGAGCTGAATTCCCCTAAATTTTAATTCTAAACTCAAATTCACCTTTCATATGACCAATATAAATTAAATTCAAGCCTAATTGACCCATACTTTGAGCTCAATTTTGATTTAAGTCAAACCCCCAATTTTAGCTCTATGACTTAATCTTACTTAATTGAACCA
This sequence comes from Phalaenopsis aphrodite, assembly GCA_003013225.1. Lineage (NCBI taxonomy): Eukaryota > Viridiplantae > Streptophyta > Magnoliopsida > Asparagales > Orchidaceae > Phalaenopsis > Phalaenopsis aphrodite. Next base: position 118,049 of record NEWO01000842.1, read on the forward strand.
CATAGCCTACTCAATTTGCCCAATTTGAATCCCAAACTCTTCATAACAGTCATACACATCAAATTTGACCTTTAATTGGCCTTGGTGAAGCTTCAATTTCACTCAATTTCAACCCAAGTCTAAAATCCAAAAAATTGCCCCAAATTGGTTGTCTCCAAATTCCACCAAATTGAATGTCCTAACCCCAAAATTGACACCCAATTTATGTTGAAAGCTCTTTATGATAGTCCTATAGACCATTTTCAACCATCAATTTTAACTTAGCCCAATCTTAGCCCAACCTAGACCCAAGCGTAATTCAACATGCCCAAATTGACCAAAATCTCAAATCCTTCAAATTGAGTTTGCAATTAAACTCAAAATCATTTTAATCCTTCATAAAAAATCTTCATGACAATCCATCACCAGTTGGTCAGCACATCCTTCGATGAAGTTTATTTCTTGAAATAATAGTCTGGGATAACAATCACAGATGAAGACTTATTGCTCGGTATTACTGACCATAATCATCCATATTATATCTCTGTTAACATCAGTAGATTTGTGTTGTCCAGAGTTTTGGTAGATCCTGTAGCATCACTCAATTTGATGAGTCTACAAACATTAGCCTATTTGGACACTGAAGCTTAGGAGCTTACAACAAATAAAATGATGCTAAGAGGATTCAATCAAAAGGGAGAGAGAGCCCTTGGATCAATTACACTACTTATGAAAGTTGAAGAATTTGTAACAGCATCTAAGTTTCATATCATTAAAGCAGAGACCTTTTTTAACAATCTACTAGGTCGACCATGGATTCATGAACACAATATGGTTTCGTCGTCTCTACACCATTGCATTAAGCACTACAAAGAAGGACAAGAACATTACATCAAGGGAGATTTACAACCATTTTCAGTTCATGAAGTTGACATTCATGAAGATGTCGCCTATTATGCGCCTTTGAAGAAAACTATCTTCTCTCGTGAAATTATAACAAATAAAAGTGAAGATTTAGTGGAATTACAATGGAAAGACCATTCAACTCCGCTTCAACAATCTTCAATCACTCTTTTGCGAAAAGATGGTGGGGGTCCTTTTAGTTCGCGCACTCGAGGTCAAGGTCGGGGAAGTGGAAAAGGAAGAACAAATTTACTTATTGAACGGACTAGGCCGACCATCAACATTAATGATGAAGAAATTTCTGAAGATGAAATAATGATGAAAAAATAGAAGAAACCTCAATACAAGATATCCTTAGAAGATACGGAGAAAAACCAATATGAGACAATGTATGATCAAATAAACCACTATGTGAACGCCATGACCCTTGCTCCAATTTGGCCCCAAAAGGTCAAGAGTTTGGAGGTCAAGGAAGTATGTAGCATTGGTGCAAAGCCTAACAAATTTTATCTTGCTTCTACTTCTACTAATCTTGAAAATCATGTAAATTTGGATGAGGATTCTAATAAATTAATGGAATTGCCTTTTGGTTACTTTTCTCCTTGTGTACAAAAGTTAATTCAACAGGGACATTTGCCAAAAGATAAATTACAATTTTTTAAAAAATTATGGGATGTTAAAAGTCAAACTTCTAACTTGAAAGAGGGTCTCGTGTTTGGTACAGTAGGACCAGTCGATCATTCAAAATTTTGCATGATTGTTACTAGCAGATCGGAAGAGGATTGCCTCAATGTGGAGGATGACTCTACCGATCAGCTGATAGAAGATGCTCTACCAAAATTTAAGGAAGAAATCAAATGAACTGTTGCTGAACTGAAGGAAATTAACCTCTAGAGTGAGGAGGAGAAGCCCTGACCTACATTTATAAGTTTTCTACTCAACCATGAAGAATCTTTAGAATTGATAAAACTATTGACAGAATTCAAAGATTGCTTTGCATGGAGTTACGATGAAATGCAAGAACTGTCAACAGAAGTTGCAGTTCATAGACTCGGGGTTGACAATGATATGACCCAAGAAGTGATGGTGGATATCTCTTCGACACATGAAATTTTCTCCTTCATGGATGGATCATTGGAGTATAACCAAATCAAGATGTCTCCCAAGGATGCAACAATTACAACATTCAAAATGCCGATTGAAATTTTCTACTACACAGTGATGTCGTTTGGGTGTAAGAATGCTGGAGCAACTTACCAACGAGCTATGACAAAGATTTCTGATGATCTTATTCACAACCAACTGGAATGCTACATGGATGATTTGGTCATCAAAAGTAAATAGAAAATAGACTAGTTGTACGATTTGAGGATCGTGTTTGAATGATTACAACAGTACAACCTTAAAATGAATCACTTAAAGTACACCTTTGGCATTACCTCCATAAAATTTCTAGGATCCTTTGTCCTTCTTCGGGGAATCGAGATCAACCTGGATAAGATTAAAGCTATCTTGGAAATGCCTCCTCCCAAAAATCTTGATACAACTACATTCCTTCCAAGAGAAATTGACATATCTGAGACGCTTTAGTTCTAATCTCTCAGGTAGGTGTCAGTCCTTCTTGGTATTAGTGAAAAAGGATGCCAAAATTGTTTCGGAAGAGAAATGCCAATGGGCTTTCGAGGATGTTAATTAATACTTAATGACACCTCCTATTTTGGCAGACCCTATCCTGGGAAAACCGTTGATACTATATAACGTGTCCTTAGACGACTCTCTTGGATCCCTTTTAGCTCAAGTCAATGACAAGGGTATGGAAAACACACTCTACTACTTAAGTCATCGTCTAATATTGATGGAAGAAAGGTATCCACCTATCGAGTAGAATGGTCTAGCTTTGATTTTTTTCGCCCAAAAGCTTAGACATTACATGTTTTCTTATAAAATTTCCCTCATTTCAAAGGTTAATCCATTGCAATATTTGATGACACGACCAACACTCTCTAGACGTGTAGCAAGATGGTCAATGATTTTGTTGCAATTTGATATAAATTTTGTTCCCCTTTGTGCTATCAAGGGACAAATTTTAGTAGATTTTCTTGATACACACCCACTGCCAACTGGGTCCCCTCTTAATGACGAGTTACCCGATGAGGAAGTATCACATATGGATTTCTCCAGTGCGCAATGCTAGGAGATGTACTTCTTCGAAGCTTTGTTAGTCAGAAAAGACAAAGGATCAAGCACAGTTATACCAGGTAAAGCAGAGATTGGTCTGATCTTTATCACGCCAGATAAGGGTATGTTGAGGTTCTCATACAACCTGATAGAGCCGTGTACCAACAATGAAGCAGAGTATGAGCCTTTATCACCGGATTGGAGTTTGCAATCTCAATGGATATAATGGATATTGCCATCTATGACAACTCTCAACTCGACATTCAACATGTCACCAGACAATACAAGATTTTGAAACCAAGGTTAACAGAATACCACCAATACACAATGAAGCTGCTCGAACAGATTTCCAATGTAACTTTCTACCAGATTCCTCAGAGAGATAACGTCGATGCTGACACTCTAAAAAAACTTACAAATGAATTGGCATGTTCCCTAGAGGATTATATTGATATCACAATACAAGGGAGACAGGTTTTGTCTCGAATTGACCTTGAAAATCTACATAAGTTTGGAAAAGAAAAAGAAACGATGATTGCAAGTGTTGATGTCAATGAAGATTGGCGTAAGCCATTAATAGAATATTTGCAAACTAGAAAGCTTCTAGATGATAGGTCAGCAGCACACTACATCACAAGGAGGGCTATATCATATGCTCTAATCAGTGATGTCCTTTACAGAAGATCATTTGATCAAATGTAGCTTAGATGTTTAACCAAAATAGAAGCACAAAATAATGTCAAAGAAGTACATGCCGGATTGTGTGGAGCTCACCAGTCAAGACCAAAGATGAAAATGAAGATCAAGAGACTCAGATATTATTGGCCAGCAATGATGTCCGACTGCATGGATACAACTAGAAGATGTCACAAGTGCCAAGTGCATGGGGTGGTTTTGCACCAACCTCCAAATGTACTACACCCAACCTTTGCTTCGTGGTCATTCAAGTGTTGGGGCACAGACATAATAGGTCTGATAGACCCTCTGTCTTCCAAAATACATAGACTTATACTTGTCATTGCATATTAATTTTTCAAATGGGCAGAGGCAGTGCCGTTACGAGAGGTTACAACACAACACATCATTCAGTTCTTCAAAAGCTATGTCATCTGTCGTTTTGAAGTTTCTCACAGAATAATATCCGACAATGGGACAGCTTTCAAAAGCACAAAAATCAACAATTTTGTTAAATGACAATGGATAGATTGGAGTTACTCTACAATTTAGTATCTCAGGGAAAATGGCTTAGCTGAAGTCTTCAGCAAGACACTGGTACATATTTTAAGGAAAACACTGGATGAAAATACAAATTAATTGGCATAACAGATCGCTAGAAGCTTTGTGGGCCTACCAGACAACGTTCAGGACTCTCACTCAGTGTACACCCTACATGCTCGTGTACAGGACCGAGGCCGTACTACCACTAGAGGTTTAGATGCCATCTTCAGAGTTGATGCCACCACTCAACTTACAACAGAAGAAAGTGCAAAACTCAGACTTGAAGAATCGGAAAGTCTAAAAGAAAACTGACTAGAAGCACAACAACATTTGAAACTTCACCAGGAGAAAATGATACAAGCTCAAGACAAATTGGTCCGCCCAAGGCCTATACTTGCTGCAAGATTGGTGGAAAAGTTGAGCCCACTTAGGAAGGACCATTTGTCGTAGAAATGGTCTACATGGAAGGAGTCTACCAATTAGTGGATTTTTGGGGTAAAAGCTCCATGTTGCCGATCAACGGACGATACTTTAAAACATACTATGCAACTTGATATTGCTTGAATTTAAATTTTTAAATTTTGATTGTTCTGGGGTTATATATTTGGCCAAACGTCTGTGACCGGGTCCAAAAAATTTTGTAATAAAGTTAAGCTCAATAAAATGAAAACTTTTAAATTTACATATTTCAACTTTCTCTTCTCTACCTTTAAAAGTATTATATTTTTAAAAATTAAACAAAGATATATATACTTAAATAAATTATTTTCTCAGCAACA
>NEWO01000842.1:139386-158022 GCA_003013225.1 Phalaenopsis aphrodite
TGTTCCTTTTCTACAAAATGTTCTTCTCCTTTAAAATGTTTTTTGTCTTCAAAATGTTCTTTAAAATAATCGTTCAGTAGATGTTCAATAATTTCCATGCTAAAACATTCATTATCTCTTTCAACAACAGGGCATTTTATAGATTTCACAATGTTAAAAGTCACTTCTTGATCATTAACTCTCATAGTTAATTATCCTTTTTGAACATCTATCATAGCTTTTCCAGTAGCTAAAAATGGTCTCCCTAAAATAATAGGTATTTCTTTATCTTCCTCCATATTTAAAATAATGAAATACATAGGAAAGATAAATTTATCCACGTTTTCTAACATAGCTTCTATAACTCCCTTAGGATATGTAACTGAAAGATCTGCTAACTGTAGAGTTACAGAAGTAGGTGAGACTTCTCCTAATCCTAATCTTTTGAAAATTGATAGAGGCAAAAGATTAATGTTGGCTCTTAAATCACATAAAACTCTTCCATCAAATTTTTCACCAATAGAACATGATATAGTGAAACTGCCAGGCTCTTTTAATTTTTCAGGAAGCTTTTTCTGAATAATTGCACTACACTCTTTGCTAAGTGCAACAGTTTCATTATCCGTGAACTTTATTTTCTTGTTCAGAATATCTTTCATAAATTTCACATAATTGGGCATCTGCTCTGAAGCTTCTACGAAGGGAATATTCACTGTTAACTTCTTAAGAATTTCTAAAATTTTGGAAAATTGTTTATTCTGTTTGTGTTGCTTCCATCTTTGAAGAAACGATGGTGGAGGTTTTTCCACAGTAATTTTCATTGGTGTAAATGGAAACTCTAAATCTGGGTATTCATGATTTTTTTCTTTTTTGATATCCACTTTCTTTTTTTCAGTTTCTATTTCTTTTTGCATTCTTGTTTCCAATTCTTTTCCACTTCATAATTGTATCGCTTTGATTTGTTCTTTTCCTTGATCTTTAGGATTTGATTCCATAGTACTAGGAAAAGTTCTCAATGTTCAGTTACTAAGCATAGTAGCGATATGCCCTAATTGGTTTTCAATATTCAATAGCAGTTCTTTGATTTTGTAATTGATTTCCTTGAATTTGTAATTGATTTCCTTGCTTCTGCAATTGTTGACCCATGTTTAATATATGCTCTTGCATAGACAACTTTTTCTCCTTAATTTGAGTATTAGAGTAAAATCATGGAGGATAAGAAGTTCTATAGTTAACATTTTCTTGGTTGGATGAATTTCCTAATTGGTTCACTGAGTTGTTTGCTCATTATTGACTTGTAGCGGAATTGTTATTCCAATTAAAATTTGGATGACTCTTCCAACCTGGGTTATAATAATTTGAATAAGGATTGTTGGGTATATTAATAGCATTTAAGGTCGCATATGAAGGTTGAACATCTACAAATTGCCCAGATGAATTCTTTTCCATCATAAGAGGTGTTGGAGAATAATTCATCCCATAATGATCTAATTTCTTTGATATTGCAGCAATATGCGAAGCTAACATAGATATTACATCAGAATCATTGATACTAGCTACTTTTTAAGGATTTACTCGTTAAGAAGGCCATTGAAAATTATTGGTAGCCATCTCTTCCATTAATGAATAAGCCTCATCAAAAGGTTTTGACATTAAAGAACCACCAACCGCAACATCTATAATAGATCTAAGAGATCCCACTAATCCATTATAAAAAGTTTGAATTATCAACCAATCTGGTAACGAATGATGAGGGCACTTCCTAAGAAGATCTTTAAATCTCTCTCAAGATTTATATATTGACTCTCCATCAATCTGATAGAACGATGTTATGTCATTTCTAAGTTTAACAATTTTGGATGGAGGGAAATATTTGGATAGAAATTTCTGTGAAAGTTCTCCACAAGTTCTAATAGATCCCGGTGCTAACAAATTTAACCACATCTTAGCCTTATCCCTCAGTGAAAAAGGAAAAGTCTAAGTCTCACAACATCATTTGAGACTCTGTCATTTTTAAAAGTAGCATGCAGTTCTAAAAAACTATCGAGGTGTAAGTCGTATCTTCATTTGATGTACCTCCGAATTGATTATTTTATACTATTTGGATAATAGCGGGTTTAAGCTCAAATGGATTAGCAACTACATCAGGATTTTGGATAGATAAGTGAATTTCATCTGTTGTAGGATTTACATAATCTCTTAGTGGTCAGGTTCGTGTTCATTCTCTATTCCTTGATTGTTCACGTTGTTTTCCATTGTATTAGAATTTTTAGGTTCTCTTTTTAATCTTCTACTCCTTCTAACAATGCGTTCTAATTTCAAATCGTAGGGTATAAGATTTTCACGTCCAAATTTACGATACAATTTGAAATCAGTACTGAGTAATATAATTAACTAAATATAAAAGTAAGTTGCAATTCAAGTAAAAATTTTCTAATAATCCTAATTTGTCTGTTACTCTGATTGTGATTTGACTCACTCACTCAATTACTCCCTGGCAACGGTTCCAAAAACATGACAACAAATTTTTATATGTAATAAAAATATAAGATAAATATGGACGTAATAAATATTCAATAGTTGTAAAGTCACACTTATCAACGCAAGTATATGTATCGCTCAAGTAATATAGGGCTCTAATGGAGTCCTAGATATCGATCCCACAGGGAGTAGTTTAGAATTACGAATTAAGATTTTAGAAAAGCAATACTTTAATCACAACAACGAAGTTCAATTTGCTTATCTGTCACTAATAGGCAATTGAAATAAATAGGTAATTTTAATAACTATTAAATAACTAATAATACTGAGGAGGGTTTAATTGTGATATTCAATATATAAGAAAGCATCCTTCTTCTTGTCAAGAAATTATAGCGAATGGATAAAGTGAATTAGTTCAATTTATATTGTGTCAAATAGGAGCATACATATTCTTTACCCTTTGGTCCATTCTACATTGTCCATAAAAATCATATATATCCATTGTAAAAATATCAAAATTATTTAGCTTAATTTTAGCACTGAAGTGGATTTTCTAACCTTGTATTTTTGTTCAAAAATAATTATAATAAATTAAATACACTTAACAAAATTATGAAAAGTGGTTTTTTTGAGTTTCTTGTGATCAGAGGCACTTAAAAAATATAAAAGTTATTTTGGTAAAATACTTGATTTTTGAGCTTCATATTGGATTAAAAATAATTAAAAATAATTAAAGATCCCAAAAATACCAAAATATATGAAAATGTGCCTAATTGCTCCTTGATCACTTGGGACTCATTAAAATATTGTTTTCTTAATTTTCCATGAATTAAAAATAATTTTTAAAGGCTTAAAGTGGATTTTCCTTATTTTCCTTTAAAATAATTATAATAAATTAATTCAAAAACCATGAACTTTTTCTTAAGTATTTCTCTGACCTAAGAAAACCTTTAGTCATTTTTCTCATAACTAAAAACTTCATTTTAGAAAGTTAAACAAATTAACTTTTAAAAATCGGAATATCTAAATTTAATTAATTAAACTAAATTATGAGTGGTGCACATATTCTCCTCTAAAAATTATAATTACACCACGGAAATGACACTCTAAACTCTCAAAGGCATTTGAGTTGTATTTAGTGAGTTATGAGGTGAAGTGCCCTAGAGGCAAAATAGTATTTTTAGACTTTGGTGCATTAATCAATATTTAGGGTTAAACAAGGGAAAATTGGAAATTTTGATCTTAATAAATATATTTGGATGATTGAAATACAATGGGATTAAAAGGTAGAAACCCACTCACCACCCTTGCACAATATCAACAAAATCATAATCCTCCTAATTTTCATGACTCGATAGTCAACTTAGATCAAATGATTCTTAAGTATTGGGTTTAAGTCGGAAAGATGATGGTTTACTTTTCTTAAGCCTGAAGTTGAGGATGATTTGACCTTTGGTTAAGAATACTTATCACTTTAAATCCAAATCTTGATAATCACCATTCCACCTATCATGATTGTTAAAGGTTTAGTAGTGACCTAGGCTCGGTGTCTAAACTCAAATTGATCGAATTTAGAGAATAATATAATAGGTGATTAACATCTTTAAAAACTACGAAGCTGACCTTAATTGTTGGCACTATAATCTTAAATAACCTATACTTGCCTTATGGGCACCCACCCACATAACTTTTAAACGAAACATTAATTGACTAATTGAGTATCCTATCCTTGGGATAACTAAACTGTCAACTTTCACTGAGCAACGGGGTAATCACACTTCAACCTCAGATGATTGATAGAACAATATGATAAGTTCAAATGAAGTCAAAAAAATTCAAAAGTGCCTCAAAGTAGTTCAGGGTCATTCCTTCAACACCTTGAAACCCTCTAGATATTTTGAAGAGCAAATTAAACTTGTCATACTTTGTTCTAAAATTATGCACTAGGATCTTCCAAGGTCCAACAAAATTATAGCCTAGGGTTTGGTATCTAAACCTTCATCTACTCTTGCAATTTAAGCTCCTTGCAACATTATATACATGCATTGCAAGTACTGACCTTTCGGGTGGTGGAACGAGAAGACTTGCTAGGTACACTTTTATATTTTATAGTACTGTTATCTCTTCTACTTTCCACACTATACTTTTATGCTTATAAAACTTGCATGATTAAACAATGATGTCACCCTACATTAAAACAAAAACTGATAGGATAGCCTCAAAACCAAAACCAAAACTAAACTTAACCAAGATAAAATTCACTGTCACAACATTCAAAATATAAAACAACTCAAAATTTAACCACAAACATCACAAAACAACAATTGTAACTAAATTAAGACGTCTCTATCGGATGATTGGGAATCGTTCAGAGGAGGTAACCTACTATTGCTAACAAGATTTCCCATGATCTAAATGAAAGTACGGAACTCAATAAGTTTAGTTTAGTAAATTCATTTGGACTAAGTGAATCCGATAAAAAATAGTGGTGTCTGAACGAGGGAACCGTAGGATTCTAAGCAGTGTCACTCTAATTAACTTTAATATGCCTCATATTATTTAAATGATCATAACCATAGAGACATCTCATTTGACATTATAAATTGACACATTAGAAAACTTAAACTCATCATGACGAGTAGTTTGGAGCTTGCATTGTGGGTAGCATGGGCATCTTCAATAGCAAGAGGACCTACAACAACATATCTTTCCTTAGAAATAAACAAGCAAGTCATAGTATTTCATGTGTGTTTGCTTATGCAACATAAATCCTCATCTTATTTTTAGGCCTTTGTATAGCTCTGCTATACAATATAAGCTCTAACTCATCTTAGGATTCTGAGGTTGTCGTTTGTCACGACCTAAACCCTCACATCTTCCAGGCCATTTGTGTGATCGTTTCACATAAATGTAAGTCCTAAAACAAATAAAATTGACAGGATGAAACATTTAAATAACTTCTCCTCTAAACTAAAGCCAAACCATAGGATGACATGGAATTCACCAAGGTTCTCCTTAAGATCTATGACATTCCCTAGTTCTTCCTCCTTTGGACTCTACAATAAAATGCTCCAAATTTGAGTCAATCCCTTTTCACACCTCTTTGTCCAATTTCGTTGAAAAGTCCTATCCTTTTGACCTCTTTGATAATAATATTTTCTAATTTTTATCGAGAGTTTTAGTAGGTGACTTCGGTTATCTAGAATGTAATTAACTATTGGGGCTTGCCCTGATAGGAAGCTTTTTCAAACCCAACTTAAAATAAATCCTATATAATTCTTCTTATTAAATAGGGCAACTTGTAGGCAAATAAAATAGTTTTGCAGACCAAACGAATATCATATATTTCTTAGTTTATTTGATCAAGCCTCATTTTCAAGTCTTATGTTTGTCTTTCGTGATTCTGGTGGCGCACTGCTTCCAACGGGCAACTCCATAACAAAAATAGTGTCGACACCATTGAAAGAGAATTATTAGCCATTATGTATGATTTCATTAAGGTTAGGTCATATCTAATTGAACCTAAATGTGCTGTGTATACTGACCATTCGACTAATAAATGTTTGATACAAAAGAAGGATGGTAAACCAAGATTAATTAGATGGGTACTTCTTATGCAAGAGTTTAATTTTGTAATAGTCGATAAGAAAGGGAGTGATAATCAAATTACTGATCATCTTTCTAGGCTAGAACAAGAAGAAATGCTTGATTTGCAAAGAAAAATTAATGAAACTTTTCTTGATGAACAACTTTATGTTGTAAAACGATGAGAAATAACATGGTATGTTGATATTGTAAATTATATTATTAGTGGTATTTTACCTTATGGGCTGACAAAACAGTAGTAAAAAAAATTCATTTATGATGCAAAATCATATTTTTGGGATGACCCTTATTTATGTAAACAAAGCTAAGATTTAGTAATGAGACGATGTTTGCCTTATAGAGAAATTCAGGAAATTAACCAAAAATGTCATGATTCTGAATCTGGAGGTCAATTTGGGAATGATAGAATTGTTTATTAAATTTTACAATCTAGATTTTATTGACCTAGTCTATTTAGAGATGTTAATATATATATATATATATATATATATATATATATAAACAAGTGATCGGTGTCAGAGAGTAGATAATATTTCAAAAAGAAATGAAATGCCTCTAATTTTTAATTTGGAAATTGAAATTTTTGATGCATGTAGATTATATTTTATGCATGCAATTGCTTTACCTCGATGTGATGCTCAGAGTGTTTCAAAATTTTTCATTAAAAATATTTTTACAAGATATGGAATGCCGAGAGTAATCATTACCAATGGAGGATCTCATTTCAAAAATGCAACGCTTGCAAGATTAGTGGAAAAATATACTATAATGCATAAAATTGCTACTGCTTATCATCCTTACACTAGTGGTTTAGTAAAATATCTAATCGTGAAATTAAGATAATTTTTGAAAAGAGTGTTAATCTGAATGGGCACAGATTGAAATCATATTTTGATGGACAAAGACTGGCATTTAATGCTACTGTAATGTTGGGTCAACCAGAATAAAACTGGTAATGTCAAACTGACAACATTAAACCAAGCACTTTTTGGGAGGCAACCGATATTTATCGTTGTTTAGTTTTCTTTTGAGTTTGTTTTTATTGAAATATTTGACATATATTTATGTTTAGGCTTTTATGAAGTTTGTGTGCTTTATAAAATATTAGAAACATCTTTATTTACTTAATTTTATAAAAAAAATTGAGAATCTAATGGATCGAAATCGAAATGACGAAGTTCTTGGAAGTGGAGCATGATGCGCTGAATTCCAGAGAGCTGGCATGATGCGCTGCAATACCAAAAATGACTAAAACGTGTCAAAAAGTGGTTTTTGGCGATTTTTGGTGGTTTATTCTCCTTATAACTCCTAAAAACTGACTCCAAAATATATTTAAGAGGGGAAAACGGAGGAAGGGCACCACTTTTCAAATCATATGGCTTCCAACTCTATAAACTCTACTAGATCTGGAATTTTCAACAAGAGAAAGTTTGCCAATTTAGATGCACATAAGTTACATAATCGATTTCTAGTGAAGAAGAGGCTTATCAAAGAAAGATGATTTGTGAATCGAGGATTCAAAATGTCGAATATTTGAGTGGAAGAGAGTATTGCGCAGAGGCACTGGGAAGTGCTTTGCTACACTACTGCCACTGTTGTTGTTCATGTAGTAAAAGAATTTTATGCAAATAATCATGAGATCAACCAAGGAATGATCTACGTGCGAGGCAAGTTTGTGCAGTTCACTCATTCAGGAATAAACGAGATGTTTATGATTGAAAATGTGCGTATCTGCCATTACACAAATTTTATCCCTACGAGCGATAATATGAATGAACACTACCGCTACCTTACGGATGAAGATGCAAATTGGGAGGCTAGAGATGACAGACATGTCAGTTTTTTTTTAGCGTTAAATCGTACTTTTAAAGCCTGGAACTTCTTCATTGCATTGAAATTATTGCCTACCATTAAAATTAGTAAGGTAACTAATGAGAGTGTCATTCTAAACTGTTGTATTTAAACCGGAAAACCTATTGATGTTGGAGCTATTATTATGAAATCGATTTTGGGTTTGATTATCAATAGAACTGCAACTAGACCTGGACATCCATCCACTATTTTTCTACTATGCAGTCAATCACAAGTACCTTATGAAAGTTGAGAAAAAGTGCTTCTTCCTTGGAAGTCGATGGATTCAGAAGTTTATTGCAACTGTATTGGAATGAGAGATGAAAATGATATGAATGTGTTGATGGATCAAGAATCTTAGAATTCATCACCTTCTCTGCCCTACTACAACTTGAGTGCACTTTTGAAGAAAATTAAGAAGATTGAAAAAGAGGTGCAGAATCTCATGCATATGATTGGGAATATTACTGAAATTCTGGATCATCTAGATTGGAGATAAAGAGAATATTTTGAACAAACTGAGCGTATTGAAGATAGTTTGGAATTTATGTTCAAGGAACAGCCTTAGATTGAGGAGGAGAATTCAACTGATGAATTTCCATTTCGACCTTCTACAACTTGTGTGTGCACTACCAATCTATGGGAGATATCTAGGAGGATGATAGTGAAGATGATGTTTGAAAATAGTTTATGCACGGAACTTCAGTTTATTATTATTTATTTTAGTTATTTTGTGTGTTTGATTGTATTTCCATTCTATTCTTGAACAATATTTATGTTTATGTTTTGAATTTTGATGTTTATATTTGAGTGTTAAGATGTTGGTTTGCTTTAGAACACTGAATTTGATGTTTGTTGGCTTGAAAAATGTTAGTTTGCAATAACACAAATTATATATATAAATGTTAGTTTTATGTTACTTGTGAAAGTTTAGTGTTAGTTTGATGTTTAATTTTGCTTAGAAAGGTTTAGTTGAGTCAATAAGAGGTTGAAGTAAAGCGGTAAGGAGCAGATTTACACAAAATCCAAAATCTGGTGAATTTCAGTTCTGGAGCATGATGCACAAATTTATAGAGCCTTGGCGCATGATGCGCCATAGATCCAAACATGTCAGGTAGCCTAGAAAACCGTAAAATCACATGGAAAAGCTCCATTTTCATTGCTTAAGTCGTCTCCTACCCCAAGACCTTGGTATAGGGCATCACATTGTGGGCGAAAGACAAGGACTCGTAGGCTAAAAACCATATATTTTATCTTCGCTTGATAAGAGCTTCACTTTAATTTAGAAATTTTTAATTTTCATGTTGGATTTTGGAGATCCAAAATTTGGGATTTTTGTTGAAAAAGTTTGAAGAAAACACATGGTGAAATGTTTCTTACCAAATAATCTTGCTTGAGGAGTTAGATTTTTTATTTAGCAATTTATTTTCGATTATTTGAATTTTCATAGAATTTTTAAATAGCTCCCTGTGTTAAGAGACAAAGGTCATTCGAAGATTTTGATGCACAAAGATTTGTTAGTTTTAAAGCCTTGCACAGTTACAATACTCAAATGGGGACAAGAAGAATGATCCAAGAATGGTCATTTGCAAATCCGGGTGGTGAGATCGAGAGATTGACTCTCGCCAGAAACTGGAAAAGATTTTGCTACTTTACTGTTCTAGCAATTGTCCTAATGGTTCAGGAGTTTTATGCAAACCTGAGGTTCACTAATGAAGATCACATCCTAGTTAGTGGTAAACAAATTGAATTTATTGCTGATCAGACAATGCTTTTTATGGGCCGAGGGGTGTATTTTTTGATGAATACGCAACATTTATGATGACTGATTTATCACAAAATGAAGTGATTGCATTTTTTACTGTTGGAAGAGGGGAGTGGAAGATTTAGAATAACAAGATAGCTAACTTCCTTGCTTCCATGTTGACTATTCAGTTAAAATTGTGGCACCACTTTGTTTTTGTCGGACTATTGCCAACAAACATTTGGCTGATGTTATAAAAGACAGAGTTGTACTAAATTATTTTATTTAAAACATGAAAATAAGAGATGTTGGTGCACTTATAGTTCAACATGCTCGAAGAATAGTGGGTAGTTCTACTGTTGGTGTTTTGGGATACCCTGCCTTGATTTTTAATCTATGTGAACAATCAGAAGTAGAATCCTATAGAAATGAAGAAAGATTACAACCAGAGAATTTGATTGAGAGGCATATTATTCAAAGAGTGGAATCATCTGTTTAATCTAAAGGTGGAAGAAGGGATAGGCCCTCTAATATGTTGCAGGAGCATATACTTCTCGATTTTCATCACTTGAAAGTATTATGGATCAACTGATGATTCAACAAAAAGGCATAAGTAATATTCAAACTCACTTGGGAGAGATAAGAGCAAGAAATTCTTATAATAATGAATATCGGTAGAGGAGAGTTCAACATGATATTGATTATGAAAATGCTATGGTAAGAAATCTTAGGGATGAACCTAATGTGGACTTTCCTAATTGCCCCAGTTTCACTCCTTATGCTCCTGTTCATGAAGAAGAAGAAGATTTTGATGATGAGGAGGAATGAGATGAGAATTGATTTTTATGAGTTTAGTTTAGTGCATTTTTATTTTTGTTTGTTATTTGTGAGTGTATTGTGACTTACTTTTATTTGGAACCTGTTGTAGTACAAACTTTTATGTTGTGTTGAGAACTGAAACTCCAATAGTAACCGTAAACTTTCACTTTTTCTATATTCTTAGTATTTTTAGTTCAGTTTTTCAGTTTTTGCATTTCTTTTTTTAATTCTCACAAGTTCTTTAGAATATATTATATTATATTTAATGCTTGTATGTAGTTTTACAATTAGTACCTGTAGTATACTAGAGCCCAATTTCATAGTCTGAAATCCTCTACTTGTCAGTTTTTTTTTTTCATGCATTTACAATTTTCTTTCACCTACTAAATTTTATACTTAAAATATTTTTAAAATTACTTTAAAACTTAAGTTCGGAGGAAAGAAATTTTTTTTTTGAAAAGAAGTAAACTAAATTTTATTTATCCTCAATTAACAATAATTTTAAAAATTAATTTAACTTGACCTGAGATATTAAGATTTAACTTTAAATTTAAAGATATTGTGGTAAATTTAGGTAAAAAGTGTTTAATAATGAAGTTCAATTCTAAAGTTAAAGATATTTGGCTAAATAGGATAAGAATATGTTTTTTTTTTATTCAAAGTAAAGAAAATTGTATTTTTGAAGTGTTAAGAATTTTAGAGTTTCATGTAAGAAGAAAATAATGAGACTTTATGAAAAATCATAAACTAATAAAAATTTATAAAGTGAAGAAAGATATAGAGTTTTAACTTTAAGAAGAGAATAGTGAAACTCAAAATCAATAAAGCTTATCCAGATATAGTAATCCTCACTTGTAAAAAAAGAAGAAAAGAAAGGATTGAAAACATCCTAAAAGGAAAAATAAAAGGAAAAGGAAAGATAAAAGAAAAAGTAAAAGAAAAAGAAAAGAAAAATAATTGAGGAGAAGCTTGAGGAGATGCGTAATCAAAAATTGGTTTCACTTGAATCAACTTAAGAAATATTCTTCATTACATTTTCAAAAATTATATTGGAGTATTAGTATCATTCATAGTAAAGTTTTCATGAAGTTCCTTTTCATACAAATGTTGTAAATGTTCTTAATATGATAAATTACAATTCTTCTTGAAATAAATAGAGATTCAAAAATCTTAAATTTGATTACTGAGTGTTCCTAAACTTAGAGTTTGAATCTATGTTATTAAAGGTTTTTCATAAATTTTGTTATTCTTTTTATTAATCTAAATTATAGAATTTATAAGTTAATCTTTATCCTACGTCACATGCTTTTATGTAATAAAATGTCACTTGAGGACAAGTAACATTTAATTTTAGGGGATTTTGATACACCAAAATAATATACAAATTTAAGTACATATTTTATGCTTATTTTTTGTGATATTGCACTTTAAAGAAGGGTATTTTCATGTTTTTCGTCACATACATAAAAGCATAAAAGGACAAAATTTATGTAATCTCTATCCTACGTCACATACATAAATTTTTCTCCAAATGCCTCAAGAATGGTAAAAACAGTGAAATTTGGAGCCAAAACAACAAATTTTGGGATTTTGGTGCATGATGCCCAAGATCGACGCAAGATGCGCCGTTTGACAGAAAACTGATGCATGATGCGTCAGAGATGACTTTTTGCAAATTAAGGTGGTTCAAGCTAAATTTTACGTGAATTTTCAAAGGAACACTTGTTCTATAGACGTAATGGAGTAATTCAATGCATCTAGGCATTTTGGAATGCTCTTTATAAAGGGACATGTATCTTGGTTCAAATGACATATAATTTGAATTCGCAAGAGTTAACTTTTGGATTGAGCTTTTGGAGAGAATTTAGAATTCTTTTTAAAGGAGGTAGCCCAAATAAAAGAGAAGACTTCAAGAGGAAGAGAGGGGCGAGAAAGGGAGAGAGAGAGAGAGAAAGTTGGAGTGAGAGTCAAGAGGAGATTTTCTTCTATGGTTGTAAGAGGAGATGAAAGGTGAGAGAGAATTGAGTGGGACTGTAAAGAGAGAAATGCTTGGAGAGAACTTCTAGGGATTTTCTTGGGAAGGATTGTAAGATAAGTTGTGTCTTTTATTTCTTTTATTTTGTAAGCTTGTTTTTATATATGAAATTTGTGTTTTGTCATATCCTTCTCAAGAATTTTAAGTAGTATTCTTTATCCTTCTCCCTACTTTGAGATATGATTTTGTCAAGAATTGATTTTATTTTCTATGATTTTAAACATTAATAATTTATGAAGATTTGAACTCCGATCTCTATTTACTTTTCGATTTGGCCATTTGAAATGTTAAAAATGTTGAGAAACATATGTTCTGAAAAGGGATATGATTTCTACAACATAGGGAGAGTCACATTTGATTTAATGGGAGAGTAAGTCATCCATGGGATTGGGTGCAAAAAATAGAGAAATATACTTTTTTGGATGAGGAATTGGATATTTTATGTTGACAGATTAAACTCCCCATTTTGGTCCAGTTGATTGGAAATTGATGCAAGATTGTTAGCCCTCAAGTGACAAAGTAGTGGAAGCTCTGGTGTGGAGACCAGTATCGTCCTAGCCTAACCACAAAATTAGGGACCAAACTTTGGATTAGTCAATGTTCTTTATAAGACAACGAAGAGGGTAAAGAGTAATATTGCACCTATTTGACACAAAACAGTTTATATATATATATTCAAATGATTTCAATTTCTTCACAATCCATATACTCATTGTAAAGGGGATGGATGCTTTCTTAAATTTGAACTTTTCGTCAAAGAAAAAACTTTGTTTAGTTTTCGTAATTTAACTTTTGAAAGTTAGTTCTTAGTTAGTTAACTTTTTTTTTCAACTGCATTTGATATGACATTTACCTTAGTAGTTAATATTCAAACTTTACACTTTACTTTTTTTTGTATTTTTACTTCTAAAATAATTTCAGAAGCTTCTTTAAAAGATTTTTCAACTTCCCTATAGGATCGATATCTAGGACTTCATTAGAGCCCTTTATTACTTTAGTGATACGTATAGTTAATGGGGATTTGGTAGTTTAAAAGAGTTTTAAAAGATAAACTATTTTCATAAAAGATATTTTTGTTGGGATTATATTAAAATTTTATTATATATTTACCGTGTGTAATTTTGTAATATTAAAAAATATTTACAAAACCTACACTCTAAATACGCCCGCATTAGTCAACACCACGTCGATAAGTAGGAAATAGGGTTAAAATGAATTAAATAAATATCAGAACTTAGAAAATTCATATCTTTGCATAGAAAAATCATAAAAATAAAATATAAATACCCTCTTGCTTAGTGAAAAAAGGAGAATAATGTAGACCAAAAATAAAAAAAAATATTTGATGAGTCTCTTATTTTTAATTAAATAAATAGCCTATGAGGTGTTTTAATTTTAATATATTAAATATTATTCATCAAAGCTTGAAGCTTTGGGGGTTCATTCCACATGATAGAGGGGATGTTCTCAAAATTTTCTAAGGCAAGAGAGCATCTCTATGCATGTAACACTAATTTACAAGCTTGGATGTTTAGTTTGGCTTAAATTAATTATACAAATTAAAATATCACTTGAAAAATTATGAGATGAATTTTAGTAGGTTCCTTATGGTCAGAGAAGCTTAAGAAAATATCAGGATAGTTTGGATAATTTTGTATATTTCTATGGCTAGCTAAATGCCTAAATCTTATATCAATTTTTTTGAATTAAATACTATTTAAAAATAATGAAATCAATTCTAAATTGTAAAGAAAAATCAAGTTGACTCACTGCAAAAAAACATTTAAAATTTATTTGATTGAGTTTAAGTACTAAAGTTAATTTTCTATGAAAAATTGTATTTTTGAACAAAAATAATTAAATTAAATTAAATTAAATTAAATCAGATATAAATTATGAAACGTGAGGTTCACAGTTCTTATGACTGGGGACATTTCAAAAAATAAAAATTATTTTAAGAAAATATTTCATTTTTTTTACCTATGTTTTAAATTAAAAATAATTAAAAATAATTAAGAATTTCAAAAATATGAAAATGGTCTAAAATGTGTCTCATTATTCCTTATTTTCTTAGGAATCAATAGAATATTTTTCTTAATTTTTTTAGTGTAAATTATGAAAATTTAAAAGCCTAAATTATATTTTCCTTTTTTTTCATTAAATTAATTATGATAAATGAAATATAAGTAATAAAAATATGAAATTTGTTTCTCTGAGTTCCTTGAACTTAAAGAGCTTTAATAAAAATATAAAAGATAATTTCCAAAATTAAATATATCTTATATTTAAATAGTCACTAAGAATCATTAAACAATTATAAAAATTAAAACAAATTAAAAAAAATTATGAAATTTTGTCCAAGTGTTCCTTTGACCTCGGTGAACCTCTAATAATTCTTTCATGACCAAAAATCTTTTTTTGCTTAATTAAACAAATTAATATTGAAAAATCTTATTTTTTGAATTAAAGTAACTATATAAATTGAATAAAAATATATAAGACCACATCTTCTCCTTTGATATTTTAATTAACTAATGATTGAGTCTCCTTGGAAATTTCAAGGTCACTTGAGTTTCATTTGATAAGTTATAGGATAGGGAGCCCAAGGGGCAAAATGTTAATTTTGGAATTTTAATATCTTAATTAAATTTTAGGATTAATCAAAGAGTAAATAGGTAATAATGATTATAATAAAATCTCTTGGGTGTTTAAAGATGAAGGGCTAAGAGGTGAAAACCAATTTGTCATCCTTTTCATGATAAGGGTAAAATTATAATTTTGATAATTGTAATGATTTGGAAGATAATTCAATTAAGATGATCCTAAGGTATTGAGCTTAAGTTATGAAGATAATAATTAACTCAGTTAAAGCCCACAAATTGATGATTGGATGCTTAAGTCTGATATTAATGAGAATTAGGACATCATTTTACTTAATATTTAAATTATTATAAAATTACTTTAAAAATATATATGTATATATATTAAAATCAAGAGGGATTAATAGTGAACTAGGTTTGATATGTAAAAATTGTCTTATATGGGTTTATAGAAGATTGACTTAATTAATTGATAAACACTTTTAAACACTTTAGTCCTTACTTTAACTCCGGGCATTAAAATCCTTAATGACTTTGGACTTTCCCTTTGGGGTACCTATTCATATTACTGTCAAATGAAATGTTAAGTGACTATCTAACTTCCTTCATTTCTTGGGATAGTTGAAATATCAAGTTTCACCGAGCAATGAGATAATTCAATTTTGAGATGATTAATGAAACACTACAATAAATACAAAATGAACTAGAAACGTTTCAAGGGATTTTAAAAGTTATTCAGTCCAAAAAATTTCAAGACCTTTTGGACATTTTGAAAGATGATTGAACCTATTATATTTTGATTCTAGGAAATCATCCACTTAGATCTTTAGGGACTCATTGAGTCATTGTTTGACGTTTGTTAAGTACACCTCCAACTATTTTGGTCATTCCTATCCTATTTAATTTTCAATATATATATATATATATATATTAGGAAGGAGCATTATACGGCTCCCTGAAAATAAAAGTAGAAAAATTACATTACTCACACCAAAGTGGAGTTCCTCAACCAAATAAATGTATGCAAAAAACAAAAGGACCAAAAGGTTGTATACCCAAATACATGTATACCCATAAAGAAAGAAAAAACAAGAAGAGCCGAGCCAAAAAAATCATCCAAGATATGATTTAGGGTGTGTTTGGGGCAGCTTGTGCGTTTCAAGGATAAACAACTTATCCTGAAACACGGCCCGCGGGTTAACCGCGTGGTTCGACTCGCGGCCTACGTTTAGTGTAAAAATAGGACTGTGTTTTCGAATAAGCGGGCAAAACGCGCAATCCAAACAGTACCACACCGTTTTCAAAAACCTCCCCGCACTTATAAGCTGCCCCAAACGGGCCCTTAGTGGCCTCAAAATAGCTTTCAAAACCAGCTCCTACCAAAGTCTCGAAAGACCTACATAAGAGGGGAATAATCCACAGCAGAAAAAAAGCCAAATAAGTGAAAGATGATGGTTGCGGTAAGGTAGCAGAAAAGGCTCCTTGTAACCTCTAGCAAAAGGTAGGCTTCATAAAATGAAAATTACTAAATAAGATGGAGGCTCTGCTAGGGTTAGGAGTCTTCGGCGATTTTGGGGCAATTCCTGGCGTTGAGGATGGCGAATCTCTTATCGACTTGTGAGATCTCTCAAACACCCTCTCTTGCATTTTTTTTCCTGCTTATTTTGCCCTTGTGTCGATCGATTTCTGCATTTTGGTGGTTTCCTTGGTCTTTTCGATTTCCTTGTTTTTGGACTGGAATCTCTGCGGCAAGCTTTGGAAGCTTTTTATTTTACTGTCTTTTGAGTTTTGTTTTTCATTTTTGTTTCCTTTTATGTTTTATTGATTGGTCTTGCCTAGTTTTGAACTTTTTGTTTTGATCTGCATTTTGTTTTGGAGCAATTATTGAGCGACATTTTTGTCTGGGTTTACTATCAAACTTTGTTTTGAACTGCACTTTCTTTGTTCTGAGGTTTGTTCGTCCTTCACATTGTTTGGAGCGATTTTTGGGCCTTTATGGCTCCTTCTTTTGCTGAAGCCCTTGAGAGTGATTCTTGCTCTAGAATAGGCAATGCTGGGCTTTTCCCCCACTCCTTTCATGCTGCATTGAACTGCAGCAGTGCCTTTGATTATATTCAAAAAATTGGGGAAAGAAATGGTAAATTTGCTTTGTTTGTTTGTGAGGAAGAGTCTAATACTTTAGCTATTTCAGCAAGGCATGTTCTTATTGGCAAAATTCACCGTCGGATTACCCAAGCTTGATTTAATTAAACCAGATTTTGACTCTATGAAATTAAGGAGGTTTTGGAAATTTGGCGTGTTGGATGGGAGGCATATCCTCATTCAGCTATCCAATAATGAGGATTACACTAAAATGTTTTCATGCCGCTTTGTCAAGATTGATGGTAGAACTATGAAAATTTTAAAGTGGTCTATTGATTTTAATCCCAAATCGGAACCATCTATTATACCAATTTTGTTGCATTTTCCTGGGCTTAAATTTCATTTGTTCAATCATGAAACACTTTTCTCTCTTGCCGCGACTTATGGAAAGCCATTAAAATTGGATGGGCCCATCTTCTTATTGAGCAGACCTTCGAAGGCCAGGGTTCTGGTTGAGCGTGATATTACCTTACTTTTTTTTGATGAGATTTGGATAGGGTCTGAGCATAGCGGCTATTGGCAGAAAGTTGAACTCGAAAATCATTCACCATATGGTACTCATTGTCGTATGTTTGGACATACCTCTTCTCAATGTTTTCGTCTCCATCCTCATTTGAAACTTAGGCCCTCCCCTCCAACCCCATCACATAATCTGCTTATGGATAATACTAAATTAATTGAGAACTCTGATACTGCTAATATTAGTGAGCCTATGATTAAGTCTCCTCATGGTACTAACGTTGATATATTTGGGCAAGCTCCTTTACAGGTCTCTACCCCTCAGGATACTACTGTTGATAATCAAAGGAAAAATTGTTTACAAATTTCTCCTTTCACCAGTGATAGTATATTGATTAAAAGTAATGAAAAAGAGTTGGTTATTATTGATAAAACTAAAGAGGGCCTTGACGAGGGAAATGGGATTTCTGAAAATGTTAATATTTGTGAACCTACTGTTAC
This sequence comes from Phalaenopsis aphrodite, assembly GCA_003013225.1. NCBI lineage: Eukaryota > Viridiplantae > Streptophyta > Magnoliopsida > Asparagales > Orchidaceae > Phalaenopsis > Phalaenopsis aphrodite. Next base: position 157,604 of record NEWO01000842.1, read on the forward strand.
GATTGCTTTTTCATATGTTGCACAGGTTCCTCATGTTCCTAATGGGCAAGAATGTTTACAGGGTTTTCCTTCTGCAAATGATATTACGCTAAACAAGAGCACTGAAGAAGTAAAGGGACCTTCTATTACTGATGAACATATTACTGAAAATGTTTTATCGACTGCTGCGAACATCCTTGAGGAAGAATGGTTAGTGCAAAAGTCAAGCGAAAAGAAAAATAAAAGGAAAAATGTGCTTTTAAATCTCAATCATGAAAATATCATTTTTAATGATAATTACCATTCAGATGATGAAATTTTCAACACTCTTCCTAGGTTTTCTAGAAGGGGCATTGTGAATAATCATGTTTAATATTATGGTTTGGAACATTAAGGGAGTGGCGAACCCTACCTCCCTTAATAGACTCAAGCACTTATGC
>NEWO01000842.1:158707-168758 GCA_003013225.1 Phalaenopsis aphrodite
GCGGGTATCCCTTTTACTTGGAGGAGAGGTGCTTTGTTTGAATTGTTGGATTGTTTCTTGGGTAATCAGTTTTTTCTTAATTATTTTCACTTCACTAAAGTTCAATATTTAAGTCATGCGAGCTTTGATCACAATCCCATTTTACTTTCCCTTGCTTTCACTACTAAAGCTGCTTTGTATCGTTTTAAATTTCTTAATGTTTGGACTTCTCATGACACCTTTTTAAGTACTGTTAAGCAGGCTTGGAACATTAACAGAATTGGCGACCCCTGGTATGTTCTTTGGAAACTTCATAAGCAGGTTGCTGATAAGCTGAGGGGGTGGAATTTCAATATGTTTGGCAATGAGCAAAACAAAGTCAAAGAAGCTCAAATGACTCTTGATACTCTCAAAGGGGAAACTTGTCCTCCTACTATTGTTGATTAGCTGGCTCAAGCGCATGCTACTCTTTTGGGAGCTATCTCTTTAGAGGAAAATCTTTTACAGCAGAAAGCCAATATTGATTCTGATATCTTCGCTAAGGATTGTCAGTACACCTCTAACATATCCCTCAATGATATCCCAACTGAGCAAGAGATTTTTGTTATGTTCAAGGACATTAATTCAAATAAAGCCCCGGGTCCTCATGATTTCACTTCTCATTTTTATGTTTCCAGTTGGGAGATTATTAAATAGGATGTTACTAACGCCATTCAAAGTTTCTTTCTGGGGATTGATCCTGGGAAATATTTTACTTCCTCTCTCATTGTGCTCATCCCGAAGGGGGCAGACAAAAATGGTTGGGTTAAATTCCGCCCTATATCCCTCACCTCTGTTATATCTAAAGTTATAAGAAAGTCCATTGTTGTCAGATTGCAACCTCATCTCAATAATATTATTTCTCTGCTACAATCTATCTTTATAAAAGGAAGAGAGATTACTGATAATATCCTTCTTGCTCAAGAACTTCTCCAAGATATGAATAAAAAATGTAGATGCAGCAACATGGTAATCAAACTTAGCATTAAAAAGGCTTTTGATACTTTAAACTGAGATTTTATTATTAATATTCTTCGTGCTCGGGGTTTCCATGATAATTTCTGCACTCTTATCAAAAGATGGCTGATGAATAATCACAATTCTATTCTCATTAATGGCACTTCCTATGGTTTCTTTCCACTCAAAGGGGCATCAAACAAGGAGACCCTCGGTCCCCTACTATTTTTATTATTGTCTTTGACTATTTCTCTCGTTTACTTAACAATCTACAGTTGAGCAAACCTTATTCCCAATTTCTCATAAATCCACCTTTTTTGTTAGTCATTTGGCCTACGTGGATGATGCTATTATTTTTTCTAATGCTACTAAATCTTCTTTGAAGGCCCTTATGCAGGTTATGGAGAAGTTTCAAGGCTCTTTTGGATTATGTTTCAATAAAGAAAAAATGTCAATTATACTTTGGGAAGCATGTTAAACATACAATTGTTACTTGGGCTACCTCTTTTACTGTTATCATGTTGCCTCCCCCCCTCAATTATTTGGGTGTAAATTTGCTTTGGGGTTGTCGGAAGCAAACTCAGTTAGATGATGTGGTTGATAAAATCAACCATAAGATTAATGGCTGGAGGAACTCTTTTCTCTCTAACGATGGGAGGCTTACCTTACTTAGAAGTATTTTGATGAGTATTCCTCTTTATGCTTTACTGGTTTTAAACCTTAAAAAGAGTACCCAAAATAACTTAGAGAAAATAATTAACCTCTTTATCTGGTCGGACACTAATACCAGAAAGCATTGGGCCACCTTTGATAAAATTTCTAAACCTCTAAATGCGGGGGGTCTGGGAATTAAGAATTTAAAGCAAATCTCTGACATAAACATGTGCAAGCTTGGTTTAAATTCCGTGGCAATACCTCCTTATGGGCTCTTTTCATGCATCATAAATATTGTGCTAGCACTCATCCAACTATGGTTAATTGGAAGGTGGGAGACTCTAAAATTTGGAAAGCCATCACTAATGCCCGCTCAGTTGCTGCTAAATTTATTTTTTGGGATATTGGAGACGGTAATATTTCTTTTTGGCACGATTAATGGGGTCAAGGGGATTCCATTTTCTCTTCTCAAACTCTTAACAATAACTTGATTTTCTCGGATTGTTGGTCTGATGGTCATTGGGATGTTGATAAATTAAAAGAAATCTTCGGTGATAATTACATTAAAGTTTCAAAAATTCTTATTAGTAGGAGGTTGAAAGACACGCCCATTTAGAAAAATTCTACTGCTACTTCACCAACTAAATTTTTATACTCTAGCATCTATAACTTTAGCACTTGGCAATGGGGCAAGCATATTTGGAATGTTATTTTTACCCCTTCTATCTCTTTCTTTATTTGGAAATTTTTACTTAAATTGCTTCCTCTCGACGATATTCTTAAACTTAAAGGGCTTAAGTTTGCTTCTCAGTGTTATATTTGTAAGATAGATTATGAGTCCGAGAGGCACCTTTTCTTTCAATGTGCTTATGCTAGGGAGGTTTGGTCATTATTAAGACAACATTTTCTTTTAAATTGGCCGCATAGCTATTATATGATTGATTATATACATACCTGGAAAGTTGGGGCCTTGGTTGATATAAAACTCTTTTGCTTTCCTTTGGTGGTCATTTGGTTTATTTGGATGGCTAGAAATAGTTTTAAATACCTGCATTCGAAATTGTCTCCTACTAATACTGTTTATTATATCCTAGCTTATTACTATCACCTGAATCGAATCTTTGGTTTGGATAATTCTTGCTCTCAACCTCGGGTGAGTAAGATGGCCACTTTGATTAAGTGGCAACCACCCCCCGGGTTGGATCAAGATTAATATTGATGGAAGTTGGATTTCCACGGCTGCAGGTGCAGGTGGAGTTTTCAGAAATCACTCGGGTCACTGTCTATGCTTTTTTGCCTCCTCTATTAATGCTTTATTTGCTTTAGAAGCCAAAAGCTGGGCTTTTCTTCTATCTATGCTGGTTGCTTTCTCCTGTAATTTCACTAATATCATTATTGAGATGGACTCTATATCGCTTTTTAAGAATTTCGGTTCTTTGGCTTTACCCAACTGGAATGTTCTTTACACTTGGAATAGAATTAAGGAGATTATTGAAAAATTTAATTTTAATGTCCACAAGTCTTTTATTTTTCGGGAGGGGAATTCCCCGGCCGATTGGCTTGCTAAGCTGGCTAAGGGTATTACTAATCCTTTGGTGGGTGTCACTCCTATGCATCATTTAAAGTGTCTTTTATTGAGCGACTCTCTTGATTCACCTTACATTAGAGCTTGATTTCTTCTATGTATTGCGTGATCTGCTGGGGTTGCATTTTTTGTTTGGTCCTTGTTTGCAGATTTTCGGTTCTGCAAGTTATTCGATACCTTCATCTATGCAGACTTTTGGTTATGCTTAGAAGCTTGGGGTTTTTTATTTATTGTAGTGGTTTGGTTGAATATATACTTTATTTGCTGTTGTGCATTTAATTTGATTTAATATTCATACACTTTCCTTTATTGCGGCAGTGAGGAAGTACTGGACTATCATTGGTTGGATCTTTAAATTTATTGTTGTTATGGTGAATTTTTCGTTTTAGCTTTTAAAAGAAGCTACTCCTTATGTTTTAATTAGAAGCTGCTCCACCTTATGTCTTACCTTGGTTCACTTTGGATGTTCTCTATCAGGATAACTATATCATTTGTTTTGGCATTTTGGCTTTTTGAACTAACTGTTTCTTCAGGATATTGTAAAGAACTTTCGATTTCTCTTTAGCAATTTGGTGGCTTTTGTGTGTGGGGAGTTTTCTGGTTGCATCTCGACCCAAAGCTTTGACCTTTTCAGCCGCTGTTATATGTTTGGCACGGGATTGGATGTTTGGAGCAGCTCAATGGGTTGTTTCACTTGGATCTTCTGTTTATTGTTTTGGGCTCGTTGTAATATTTTGCTTTGCGTTTCCTTCTTTTTTATGTAGCGTTGTATTTTGGATTTGAAACTCAATAGGTTTTTAATGTTTGTTTTTTGGTTTTTTAGTTGGAGATACACTATCCACAATCCATTTTCTAACCTTTTTAAGTATTAACCCGTAAAGAGCCACGAGTTGCTCTTTTATTAAAAACAAGTATATTGAGAAGGAGCATTATACGGCTCCCTACTTGTTAATCAAAAAGACGGGTACATAGTATGGATTGGAAAAAGAAACCCTCAAAACAAAAGTAGAATAATTACATTACTCACACCAAAGTGGGGTTCCTCAACCAAATATTTGTATGCAAAAAACAAAAGGACCAAAAGTTCGTATGCCCAAATGCATGTATATGCATAAAGAAAGAAAAAAAAAAGAAGAGCCGAGCCAAAAAATCCTCCAAGATATGATCTAGTAGCCTCAAAATAGCTCCCAAAACCAGCTCCTACCAAAGTCTCGAAGCACCTGCATAAGAGTGGCAAAATCCATAGCTGAAAAGAAGCCCAAATAAGTGAAAAATGATGGTTGCGGTAAGGTAGTAGAAAAGGCTCCTTGCAACCTCTAGCAAGGTAGGCTTCATAAAATGAGAAATTACTAATCCCATGCTTGAACCATCCAGAAAAAATAAGAAATTGATAAACCATCTGAGGCCCAAACTCTAACAATATACATTGAGCAAAGTGATAAATTGCATAATATAAGTTTTTGAAACTCAATCTGAAACCATCCATAATCAAAACCACCTGAAGCCAAACCTTAGAGTTCCAATAATCCAATATATTTGTGAGGCCATAAGACATAGAAAAGCAGGAAGATCTTTGCTAAACGTAAATAACATAATCCATCCAATGATCATAAAAAATTGAATTCGTTCAACCCAACAAAATAACCCATAAAAAATTAAGGTGGAAAGGATTGTAATGCAAGCCAAAGAAGGTAACATATAAAGCAACTAAATTCTGATAAAAGGGACCTCAAGTAAATCACCCATAATGAAAGGATTAAGTTGTGGTATGGGACTAATCCCATATAGCACCTCAGAAGCTTCTCTACCCTTTCGAGCAAGCCAAATCACCGGAGAATTGCCTTCCCTATAAATGATAAATTTGTATAACATCATCGAATAACATCATGAATTTGGTTCATAGTGACAAGGAAATCCCATCTAGGCTTAGAGGCTATAGAGAACTCATCAATAAGCATTTGAGAGTCCATTTCATAGATAATTTTAGCTTAAGTTGTGCAACAACCTGCAAGGCCAATAAGAAGGCTCAAATTTTAGCCTTCGAAGGAGTGGAAGCAAGGATAGGACAAGCAAAGAAAAACAAACACTGCCCAGCGTGATTCCTTAATATGCCCTGCGCGTCCGCATCGCTAGAACTCCAACTACCATGAAAATTAAACTTGGCCCAATCCAAAGGTTGGGGTTGCCATATAAAGAAAATGACCAGCTTTTTTAGAACAATATTTTTAATGAAGGAAATTAGCCCATAAAGAATTATTAGCTCAAAATTTGAACCACAACTTGCCCATATTAATATCATAGATTTGATTAAGGTTTTTAATCCCTAAACAACCACCAGTCTTAGGCATACAAACATTATTAAAAGTAGTCCAATGCTTCCTAGAATGACTCCCTGACAAGAGAAAACAATTAAACAATCTCTCTAATGTAAGCTGGGTACTTTTCTTGAGATTAAGAACTTGCATAGCATACATAGGAATACTGATTAGAACACTTCTGAGTAAGGTGAGGCAGCCGCCATTCGAGAGGAAGATATTCCTTCAATCTCCAATTTTGGATTTGATTTTTCAAAAACCTTATCTAATTGAGTTTGTCTCTGACGTCCTCTTAGGAGATTAACTCCAAGATATTTGAGTGGAAGTGATGCATACTGACATCCAATGAAGGAAATGGCCCAAGTAGTAATCGAGCTCATTACAATCTTACGAAAAAATGATTGCACTTATTAGTGTTGAAAGTTAAGCCAGAAGTTTGTTGAAATTCCTCAAGAACTCGCATGAGCAATTTAATGGTATTTTTACTTGCATTAGTGAAAAAACAATCGCATCATTTACATCTGCGAGATGACTAACCATGACCTTGGACTTATGATTGAATTTAGTGGGTATCTTATTATGCTGCAAGTCATTGACTAAACCGGAAGAAAAGTCGAAAGAAATTATAAAAAATTGTAAGGGATAAGGGATCACTTTGTATAATGCCTCTATGTGCAGGAAAAAAACCATAAGAAGTACCATTAACCAACACACTGTAATGATTATTATGAAGCCATATTTGGATTAAATATATGAATTTGTGATGAAAATCATGAGCATGAAGAATGACAATTATGAAATCCCAACTGAGAGTATCGAAACCCTTTTTGATGTTCATGTTGACTTCACTTTTGGTTGAGGTCTAGTTTTTCCTCTTTAGTATCCTAGGGTCTAGCCACAAGACTTTTTAGTTGACTATTCTTAGAAAACTAGAAAAGGAACCCTAACAATTAGAAATTCCAAACTCCTCTTTACTCAACCTGAAATTCCACATAGCGGTCCTAACCTCTAGCACTTAGTAGGTGGGGTCATTATGGGGGGCCCAAGGAGAGTTCCCATGGGACTGTTTGACTTTATGGTTGACCCTGGGTGTTGGTTTGGAGCTAAGGTACTCACCCCACTCACAATCACTCACAAATACAAAACCAAAATTTCTTGACTCTGATCCCTTAATCCTTTGGGAGACTATTGTAGATGGTCCCTTAAACACTTTGGCCCTAGGCTAGGGTTTAGCTAAGACCGGTACATAGAGAACCCAAATGGGGTTTCCATTGGTCCATAGCTCATTTATGATGGTTAGCTCGCCAAATCTACCAAAAACACTCAACTTAGCCTTTTGCTCCTAAACTTCCCCAAATTATCTAAGTACCATTGAAACCTTAAATTTCGCCAAAATTCCCAAATTTACCCAAAATACATAAATTTGTTCAAAAATCATTTTAAACCTTTTGAAAGCATCTAAATTACCCAAAATCACAAAAAATTGCCAAATTACCAAAATGCCCTCCTTAGCCTAAAATTTCAAAAATTCCCAAAATTCTGAAAACCTTCCAAATATTCCCAATTTCATTTTCCTCAACTACCACATGAAACAAATTGACCAATTTGATCATTTTTTATCAAAACCCCCAAATTGCCTTCAAAGGCCCAATTTCCCCAAATTCACTTCAAATGTCCATCAATTTGGTCCCAATCTCCCCCAATTTCAATCCTAAATTCAAATTCACCTTCCATATGACCAATCTAAACCAAACTAAAGCTTAATTGGCCCATTCTTTGAGCCCAATTTTGATCTAAGTCAAACCCCAAATTTTGGCCACACGACTTAATCTCACCAAATTGAACTTGTAGCCGACTCAATTTGCCAGAATTTATGTTGAAAACTCTTCATAACACTCATACACATCAAACTTGACCTTAAATTGGCCTTGGTGAAGCCTCAATTTTATTTAATTTTGACTAAAATCCAAAAAGCCCCAATTTTTCCATAAATTGGCCACGTTTCAAAATTCCACCAAATTGATTGCCTTAGCCGCAAAATTTCCACTCCATTCTTTCATGAAAAATCCTCATAACATCTCCATTGATCATTTGGACCATTCAATTCAGCAAAATTCCAAGGCTAGCTCAACCTAAGCCCAATTCTAGTCCAACATGCCCAAATTGACCAAAATCTCAAAATCCTTCAAATCGAGCTTCCAATTGAACCCAAAGTTACTTCAATCCTTCACCAAAAATCTTAACCAAAATCATCTATACAATGTTGATCAATCAATTAGGCTCAAGGTCATGGCTAGTCAAGCCCGAACCCAAGCTTTAACCAAATTGACCTACATGGACCCCTTCACCAAAAGTTGACCCAATCTAGCCAAATTGGCCAACCAAAAACCACCACAACCAAATTTTGAACCTTATTGACCAGACTAAACCCCATGGAACCACCCAAATTAGCCATGGACCAAAGGATCCCGAAATCAAGGGATTTACTTCCAAAATTGCTTAAGCCTAAGGGATATTTGTCGAAACTAAAAACCTACCCAAATAAATTGTTGTGACAGATTCCCCTGGTTCACCTGACCTCCTGGCCACCTCCCCTAGCCTTGACGGCTGGCCTAGTCGTCGGAGGAGCCAAAACCGTGAGCGACCCTCAAAAAATCTAAAGCCAATTCAAACCTAGAGGCCACCTCATCCCATTTTAATTTAGAGCTTCTCTACCATCCACATAGGCAACACTTTGCACCCATACATTGGCCCACAGAGCCACCCTAAGCCATTTTTATAAAACCTCCACCTCCATGGCTATGGGAGGTGTGCTGAAAATTTTTGAAGGATACCCCTTGAAATCACTCCTTGAGCTTCCTTGAGACCTCCACAATGCAACCTAACCACTCCATTGCCCTAATTCCCCTTATCGAAGTTCAATTTTTGAGCTCAAATCCTTGTCGGAGATAGGACATTCTTCACCACACCTCCACACTGCACCAAATAAAAATTAAACTTACCCACACCATCACCACACTGAACTAAGATAAAGCCCTATCGAATCCCCCTCATACAGAGCTTCTAAGATAGCTCAATACCAACACCCAAATTCGGCCTTGATCGAATTCAGGTCTAAACCTTTCACCACAACCAGTGGCTCAATCCTTAGCCTCCTTGAACCTCGATGAACGTGCCGAGAACCTCTGATTGAAGCTTCCCTTCTCAGAGCAAGATTATTGAAATTCCTCTCTTCCAAGCCTATTTTGATTCTCCATTTAATTAGAGTTGATTTAATGGCATGTTTACCATATGGATGCGTCGCTCGTCACACTTAGATGAGTACATAGGATCAAACCCGAGGTCATTTGGTGGAGAAATCAGGGAGATCTTAAAGTTTTAGTGTGGACGGTTATAGGTTCACTCTATTTGGGGATGATGACGCTGAACCATATGGATGTGCTCTTCCCGTATATCAAATGAAGGGCTCTGATTGCACCGAATGGGAGCGCGGTTCATAAAGCGCGGGCAGAGTCAACGACTACGTGGAAGGTAGCATCCAACTAGAGTGCGCCATGCATGTTTTCGGAGCTGCTTAGGATCTAGTCAATGACGCGTTTTTAAATAGATAAATAGGGAATTAAATAAATCAAAAAATGATCTCTAATTTAAAAAAATCATATCTTGGTGTAGAAAAATCACAAAAATAAACTAAAAATACCCTCTTGCTTAGTGGAAAAAGTAGAATAATGTGGAAATGTTTTGAAGTTTGTTTGATGCATATTTTATTTTTAATTAATTAAACACTATTTTGAGTCTTTTGATTCTCCATTCATGTTCATATTTCACAATGGCTTGAAATTTTAGCATATTGTTGCATCTACCTTGGGGAACATTCTCTGATTTTTTCAAAGTCATAGAAGACCTTTAGACAGAGGTCCATATTTTTCAAGTTTAATAATTAGTATGTTGCTTAGAAAATTCTAAGAAAATTTTGGAAGGTTTATTATAGTAAGAGAACTTTTTGGAAAATATTTCATGGGTTAAGTCATTAAGAATACACATAACTTTTACCAAACCCTAAAACACAAAGAAAAATAATTTGGGAAATATAAACATCTAAATAACTCGGTTTTTCATCTCCACTAAGATTCAAAGTTCAAAGAACTCCCCATAAAAATTTCAAAATATTTGGAGCTCATTTGATAACTCAAATTGATTTTCTAAGTTAAATGTAATTTTTAACTCTAAAATGATTTTTTACAATTAAAATATAACTCAAAAAATTATAAAAATTAGTTTTTGGAGTTCTATGTGATTAGATGAATTTTTTAAAATTAAATTTGTAATTAAAATAAAAATTCTATTTCTAAGTCCTTCTTTAATATTTAAATTATTAAAAAATGATAAAAATCACATAAGTAATGAAATTCATGGAAATTTTTTAAATTGTTTCCTAAGCACTTAGGAACAATTGAAATGTTTTTCCTGATTTTCTAAATGAATGTATTGAATTTTGCAGCTTAAAATAATTTTTAAAGGC
>NEWO01000842.1:175052-185793 GCA_003013225.1 Phalaenopsis aphrodite
GTATCCTTTTGGGTTTGGTTTGCTGCTTTGAAAATTAAATCAAATCATTACATTCTTTTTCTTTTTAACCTTTCCTGTTTAATTAATTATGTTTTACCACTTTTAACTTACCTTTGTAAATCATAAATTCTTCACAAACTAAAATATGAATATAAATAAGAAAGGCTTGCACAGTCCACAGAGCGACCCTTTTTAATATTTAGTGTTGGCACTAGAACTACAAGGTATTGGCCAAATACTAACCCCAGAACTTCCTTTTTGAAGCTGGTGCAATGGCGTTCCTAATGCTCACTTTCTCCTACAACTTGTCGACTAGCCACGATGCTCACAATGTCTCCTCCACCGTCAGGTTTGGATCTGATTTTGATGAAATCGAGGTCGTACATGGAAAGGCCCAATTTGTTATCATGAAAGTCGCCACTCTAGAAGTACAGGAGCCATCTATTGAGTTTAACCTGAATTGTCCTCAAGATGTCCCTTCCTGCATGAAGGTGAAGACTACTGCTACCTCGACACCTGTCAAATTAGTTGTTCCCTTGCCTGTCCGCTCAAGAGTTGTTACACCTACTGCCGCCAGATTAACTGTCACTTTGCCTACCGTGTCGTCTATTAAAGGAAAGGAAGTTATGATTGTCAAAGTTACAATTGAAGGATTTACCGCCCCACCATCAGTATTTGAAATCGACTATATTTCAATTTCTGTACCATAACCACGTCAAAGAGAAGAAATCGTTGTCGAAGGATTTAGAGGGCTACTAAAGCATGAGTTTGAGAGAAGGTATTTATTGATTAGATTCCTCACCAGGAGGAACCAAGATTGCTTGAGATGTCTCCACTTCTGTGAGGGAGTAGTTTTCACCCATTCTTGGGTACAAATGGATATGAAAATATTTAGAATATTGTTGTTGCTTTACCATTACTTTGTGGTCGTGATCAGGAGAGGGATAAACCCACTCTTATCACCAAAGTCCGTATAGTATTTCAGAGATTGGCTATCAAAGAAGGATGTTTAGTTGTTGAGCTGCTTAAGTGGGTGGGATGTGTTGTATCCCTCCGAATAAAAAAATAAATATTAAAGAATGTTAGGTCTTCCCGACATTCTCAAAGATCAGCTAAAGTTTTGCTGGCTTGCATTCCCATCAAATTTTATCTAGGAAGCCGAGTTGGTACTATCGTCGCTACCACCGATTTTGTTACCACTGCTTCTCAAAGGTCTGCAAGACGTCGACCAGCCAAGTCACGTATGAGTCCGAGAATACTACCAGTTGTCGCTTATAAGAATGCTTTAAAAAAGGACAAAATAAAGAAGTTACTTGGTGTTGAATTTGGTCCTCACCACAATGAACATGCCTCTCTTCGATACAACGATGCCCGAGACACCCCGTCTCAAGACATCACCATCAAAGAAGAAGGTATGGGTACCCATGGTCATCGTACGAGTACAATTTGATGAGCCTATAAGGCAAGATTGTGTTATGAAGCAAGAGTATGAGGTATCATGTGCGTTGCATCCATTGCTATCGAGTCAGACGTATAGAGGAAGGATGTTCAGGAGAGTCCTCCAGATCTCAAGATAATCTCGAAAAGAATAATTGAAGAAAAAGTTGAAAATCTTAGGGCTGAGATTTCTGAGTTTGCCGAAGAACATGGAGTAGCTAAGAATGATGAAGACTTCAATTTTAATAACAACTTGATTGAGGAGTTTATGGATATTAATGTCTTTAAGACTAGAGATGATACATCTAAGCGTGAATCTCAACCTCTTATGAAAGGAAACACTACTGATGATTTGCATAGGGCTATTTTGCTAAGAGACGAGCAGATCTGCCAGATGTAGAAAAGGATGAAGGAAATTTCTGCCGCCATGGCTGCCATGGCTAAAATCCATGGAAAATCACAATTATAAGAAATGACTTTGCCAAAGGGAAATCAGCCTAAGACTATACACATTACTGATGAAAGGAGAGAAGTTGCTTCCAGCAACAGAGATGACAAGAGAAAGAATAATTGCACCCAGAGTATAATACTAGAGAAAGACATGAAGAAGATGGTCGAACAACAAGTTTGGGAGGCCTTAGTCAAATCTAGGGGTGGTGCATCAAATTCAAAGGGTAGAACTGACCCGGAGGAGTTCGATGATGTGCCCTATCCTAAGGGTTTTGTGTCACCAAACTTTAATATGATCGACGGGACCCGAAATCCTTGCAAGTATATAGCTTATTTCCGAGCCAGTTGTTGCAATATCAGAGGTTGTGAAGCCTTGTTCTTCCATCATATTGTGAGCAACTTGTCTGGGATAGCATTTTATTGGTATGTTGAGTTACCAGATGGATCATTAAAGACATTTGCTGAGTTGGAGCACTTTTTTTGTGAAGAGATTTGTTAGACCACAACATCATGTTACTATTGGAGATCTCATAGTGGAAAGGAAAAAGCCTAACAAGTAGCTTTCATGGACCAACATTCATTTGAAACTATATCTCATGTTACTATTGGAGACCTCAAGATACTATAGGATTATATCTTGAGGTGGAGAAACTTAAGAATGAAATGCAACCCTAAGCTATTGGAACAACATTCATTTGAAATTCTACTCCAAAGCATTCATGGACCAGTAGCTTTCATTCTTAATGGTCTTACCATCGAGCCCTTCAAGAAACTACAAAGCAAGGTAAGTAGTATATAAGAAGAAGTGAAGCACATGGAGTTTTAGGATAAGGCTGATAGGCCCAGACCAGCTAGAGTATTTGAGAAAAAGTCCAGAATAGTTGCGATAGTTGATAAAGGGAAGTAGCCGATTAGGATTCATGTTAAACATTCTCATCAGAGTTCCCAACTATTATCACAACATATTCAACCTTAGCAGCAGCCACAAACATATCAGTATGACCAGTTTAGGCAGCTGTAATACCAGAGACGGCCGTACTTGGCAAATGGTTGACAGGGTCTAACTTTTTCAGATTGGATGAACAAAGTGTATTCTTTTAAAGTTGAACCTGTGTAGATGTGCAGAAGTTTAATGAAGAAGTCTGAGTTTAGATTGTTAGAGCCAAAGAAGCTAGAGGATGTTGATAAGATGTATCATCCCAATTTCTGCCCCAATCACAAGATGTTGGGACACATAATAGAGGGTTGTTTTAGTTTCAAGGATTGCCTCGAGAGGAATCTTGAAGTAGAAAATATAATAATCCCAAAAGAATATTTAAAAGAACCTGAAAGAGGTTATGTAAATATAATTTCAGTCGAGCCAATTATAATGGACCAGATTCAAATCACTCCAATAAATTCGTATTCAGAGAATGATGGATGGAACACAGTTTGGATAAAATCATCTAAGAAGATACTGGACCAGATTCAAATCACTTCAGCTCAGACAGACATCCATAGTCCACAACCTGCCCAACACGAGTTATAGATTTAATCATAGAAATTTCCGCAGCTGGAGAAGAAGAAGAACGTCGTCATGAAGGCCAATAACTTGTGGGGTTAAGATAGGGGATGCCTTTGTTAGATTGGCTTTCTCAGATTTAGGGAAGAAAATCCTTGAACCCCTGACCATGTATACTTATCTCTTTGCCTCACTGGGGTTTTTTTTTTATATAATGATTATGATTTTGGCTACGTTATAACTGCTTCTAGTGATAACATAATTGACTTTGGCCAATCTAACATCGATCTTGATTCCCAAACCGATATATAAATCATATTTAAGCCCACTGTACATGTTGATAAGAAAAAAAGAAGTTATCGATAACACCGGTTATTATAGTGTCGGGGTGATGAACCAATCCTCGAGTACCACATCGCACCGCTTGCCATCAACTTAGATTTCTCTGACGTATAAGAGACACCAGTTTTAGTACTCGAGGACTGGATATTTATACAAGCAAAAGCTACGTAAAATATTTACTTCCAAGCAAATAAGAATACATTTATAATTTTCAAATGTGAGACACTACGCAAGTATACACATCATTATCAAGTAATATAAGATGTTTTGATTAAACCCCGAATATCGAACCCACAAGGACAACAATAACATGCAATTACAAATCACAACAAATTAAATAACAAATTCTACTTAGCAAAATATCCTTACTCAAACTCTAGATGCTATAGTAGGAATGAATGTTTGAATTTTTTTTTGTAATTTTTTATAAATGAAAATAAAGTTAGCAACTAACTAACTTAACTAGATATTTGCAAAATGAAGGCAATATGAATGAAATATTTTTTTCCTTATCGTGAATTAGTAATAAGTATATAAATTCTATTATGAAATTATTCTAATTATTTTGTGCGAAATATGAGCAATAATATTCTTTACCCTTACTAGAGATGTTATAAAAAACATTTTCTAATATATAGTTTGAATAGTCCTGAAGACAGGTTAGGTAAGGAAGATACTAACTCCGACTCTAGAGTTCCTTCTTCTCCCTCCACCTTGGGGCTAACCTCTCCCATTAAAACCTAAAACTATAAATCAAATTGGGGGCTTAAAACCAATACACATGACTTCCTTGACCTCTAAACTCTCAACCTTTTGAGGGTGGACATAATGGTTGATTTGATCATACATTGACTCCTATTCACTTTTCTCCACATCCTCCAAGGAGATCTCAAACTGTGGTTTCTTCTGTTTTATCATTATCATCATCTCTTCATTGGATTTATCTTCATAAGATGTTTCCACCATGTTGATGTTGATGGTCGGTTTTGTCCGATAAAAAACAATGTTGGTTCTTCCTCGCCCACATCCCCGGCCTAGATCTCGGATGTGTGTGCTAAAAGAACCTCTACCAACTTGTTGTGAAGAAGTGGTAGTAGAGTGTTGAAGTAGGGTTTAATGATCCCTTCTTTGTGACTCTTTTACATCTTCAATCTTATTTGTCATGACTTCTCAAGAAAAGTCGATCTTCTTCGGAAGGTGTAGTAAGCGGTGTCTTCATGGATTTCTACTTCATGAAATGAAAACAATTGTAAATCCCCTTTGATGTAATGTTCTTATTTGTCCAGTGTTTCTTATACATTGGATACTTCATCACACTGCTTGACATTAACAGATGAACCAGTCCTCGAGTACCACGGTGTACTACTTGCCATCAACTTGGATAATCATACATGATGGCAAATCTGAACGAATTTTCTCATATGAGTATCCTCTTTGATGCAATGTTCATATTTATCTAGTGTATCTTATTACAAATCTGAACGACAGCTTGTGCTGAAGTAGTCTAGATCTGATCGAGTATCTTCTTGGATGATTTGCTTCAAAGTGTGCTCCATCCATATTCCACTGAATATGACTCTATTGGAGTAATCAGCTCAGCTGAAATCATATTTATAGAACCTTATTCAGGTTTGTTTAAATATTATTTCGTAATTATTATATTTCCTTCTTTGGGATTCCTCCCAAGCCATTCCTTAAAATAGAAAGAACCCTCTATGGTCTGTCCAAGTATTCCTGTGGTAAGGAAAATAGTTAGTGTGATCCTTCATATCAATTTCATCTAGTTTCTTTGGCTCGGGTATTCTGAACTCGAACTTCTTCGTCAGACTTCTGAACTGCTTTGACATGACTTCATCTTTGAAAGAGTATGCCATGTTCACCCCTTCTGTAATATTATTGGACTAGGTCTGCCATCTGTCCTGTGTGTCCTCCGCTACTGCTGGCTGGACTGACCATACTGCTGAGTAGGGTGATGTTGAGGATAGCTATGTTGTGACTGCTGCTAATGACCTTGATGAGACTGCTTAACTTGAATCTTTATTGGTTGCTTTCCCTTATCAACTATCGCCACTATCTTGAAATTCTTCTCAAATATCTTCGTTGTTCTAGACTTCTATGTCTTTTCTTGAGATTCCATATGCTTTACTTCCTTTTGTAGGCTGCTAGCCTTACTTAGTAACTTTTTAAAGTATTTGATTATGAGTCCCTCAAGTATGAAAGCCACTGATCCATGTATGTTCTTGAGTAGAATCTCAATATCATGATGTTCCTGTAGCTGAGGTTCACATTTCATGCTTAAGTTTCTCCACCTCAAGATGTAATCCACCAAGGTCTCGTTAGGCTTCTGCCACTCAGCCACGAGATCTCATATCGTAACATGATGTTGTGCCTCAGCAAATTCTTTCACGAATAGGTGTTCCAACTCGGGAAATGTCTTTACAGATCCATTGGGTAGCTTGGCATACCAATCAATTGCAATCTTTGATAAGCTGCTAACAAACGGATGGAATAAAAGTCCTTAATTACCTCCAGTACTGGAAAACCTTACTCGGAAATGAGTTATATGCTATTTGGGATTTCTAGTTCCATCGAACATCTTAAAATTTGGTGACACAAAGCCTTTAGGGTAAGGTATGATATTGAAATCCTCCAGGTAAGGTCTTCCCTTTGAAATTGATCCACCACACTTTGACTAGGCCAAGGCCTCCCAAACTTTTTGTTCGACCATCTGCTTAATATCCTTCTCTGATACTATACTCTGGGGGGAATCTTTCTTCTACTGATCGTCTCTGTTGGTGGAGACAACTTCCCTCCTTTCGTCTATAACGTGAACAATCTCTGGCTTGTTGACCTCCAGAGAAGCTAACTATTGTGACTAAGATTATTCATTCGTTGTAGCCATGACACCCATGGTGGTGACAATCTCTTCCATTGTTTTCTCAATCTTCCTGATCTTCTCGTCTCTTAACAAAACAGCCTTGAACAAGTCATCTGTGGTGTTCCCTTCAAAAAGTGGTTGGGCTTCACGAGTAGATGTAGAAGCTCTAGTCTTAATCCATAAAATCCTCATCGAGATAATTATTAAATTCAAAATCTTCATCATCAAGAGTCACCCCATGTTCTCTGGCTAACTCGGAAATCTCTGCTCTAAGATTTTCAACTTTTTCTTCAATAATCCTTTCCTGAATTATCTTGAGATCCGAAAGGCTCTCTTAAGCATCCTCCCCCTGTACATTGGACTCGGTAGCAATAGCTGCAGCGACATTCTATACATCAAACCCTTCATTCCACGAACCCGCTCTGCAACCTCATGAAACGGTACTGGTGTGACAACCTTGGGTATCCATACCTTCTTCTTTGATGGTTATGCCTTAAAACGGAGTGACTCGACAGAGGCTTCAGTGCCTCGAAGAGAGGCACGCTTCCCATAATATGAACCAAGTACATCATCAAATAACTTCTTTCCCTTTTCTTTCTTCAAAACATCTTTATGAAAAATGATAGGTAGTATTCTCCGAGCCGGTTGCGACTTAACCAGTCTTCATTCTACATGCCCTCGAGCAACAGCTGTGGCAGTTTAAACGGTGCTGAATCGACCTCCCATGTGGAATATGAAAAGAATATGAGCTAGCAAAACTTTAATTGATCTCTAAGATTGACAGGATCCAACATCTTTCAAAATCTCTTTCTTCATCTGGGTGATACTGCGCATCCTACTCGCTTGAGTTACTAAGCAATTGAACACCCTTCCTTAATAACCAATCTTTCAAATACTGCATAAAGTCTGGTGATAGTAGTAGGCTTCTCCCTTTCCTCACCATGACCATGGGGAAATGGAAGAATAACAAAAATCTTATGGAGACCTCATCTTCTGTAAAAACTAATAAGAGATGAAACCTACTCCATTGGAGGAGAGGAGAGGTCTCAATCACCCCGAGTTCCTCCTACTGAAGAATTTCATCAATAGATGTTATCTCTGTAATTTGGGCCTTGCTAGCCTTCTAAATCCTTTAGCTATGGTTTCTTCTTTGTGACCTGGTTGCCGACATAGTCTTTAAACTGGAACCAATTTAAAAAATTGACAACATGGTAGTTAATCCATTAACTGAATCTTCTACAACATAGCTTCCTTTTCTTTTCCCTTGATTGACGGTACAACATACACAAAATTTGTGAATCCGGTGGCTATCGGTGTAACTACTTTCGAGTGAATGAGACATGAACAACATAATTAATGGATGTCGAGGTGACGACGATCTTCTCCTTTTTGCAAGAAGAGAAATCATGGTGGCAGTTCAAGTTGAATTCAACAGACGATTCTTATACTTCTAGGGCGGCAACCTTCATGACGACAAAAGGGGCTTTTCCAAGCACATCCTCAAGTTTGTCAAACCCGTCTCAAAATCCTCAAGCATGCCAACAGAAGAAAGGAAATCTGGTCCATGGGAGACATTGACACATTGCAAATTTACGAAGACAAGAATTTCTGATCATAATGGAGAGATAAACTAATCCCCAGCAGAGTCGATAGCAAATTATCGGCCTCTAAAAGTTCATTCCAAGAATGTGGTTTGTATTTAATACATATAAATTTGATTTTTAGAAAACAATAATATTTTAATTTTTGAAAAGTAATGCTTTATGTCTAGAAATACGAGATCGATCTGATTCCATATAGATAATAGTTTAAATAGATGAGCAAAAAACTCCAAATGATTTACAAATCTTGAGGATTAGACATATCACTTATCTGTGAGGCTCGATTAAATAAACTACAGAGATTATGNTTTTGTGAGGGAGATAGGAACTCTAAATATTATCATGCTTGCATCAATTATAGGAGGAAAAACAACACAATTCACAAAATCCTTTCTCAGGAGGGTCACTAGATTTCCAATGCTAAAGGAATAGCTAATGATGTTGTACATTGCTTTCAAAATATGTTCAGACAAACTCCATCCTCTCACCCAGCCATTAAAGATACATTGTTTGATAAGGAAAGGGAATTCACTTAAAGTCTATCTCTCCCTAATATTCTTGATGAAAAGGAAATTTGGGAAGCTCTAAACTCCATTGACAGCACTAAAGTTGCTGGCCCTGATGGCTTCACTGCTGATTTTTATAAAAAAGGCTTGGCTTATTGTGAAGGGTGAGGTTATTGCTACTGTCCAAGCTTTTTCTGGGGGGCTGATCTCCATAAATATTTTTCCTCATCTACTATTACTTTGGTTCCCAACAACAAAACTCCTTATAAATGGGATGATTTCAGACCCATAAGTCTCACTTTTGTTATATCTAAGACAATCAGCAAAGTACTTGTTCAAAGATTACAACCTCAGCTAAATCAACTTATCTGCAGGAATTAGTCAGCCTTCATCAAGGATAGAAGTATTGTTGATAATGTGCTTCTAGCCCAAGAGTTGGTACTGGACTTGGACAGAATCACTAGAGGAGGCAACTTAATTCTCAAATTGGATATCAAAAAGGCTTATGACACTATCAGTTGGAAGTTCATTGAACAGGTTCTTATTGCTAGAGGTTTCTCCCCCTCCTTTGTCTCTCTAATCAATAGATGGCTGACCAATAATTTCCATTCTATCTTCATCAAAGGATCCTCCCATGGTTTTTTCAGTGCTTCTAGAGGTATAAAACAAGGTGACCTCCTTTCCCCTACCATTTTTATCTTAGTTTTTGACTACTTATCCAGAAGCTTGAATGAGTTGGCATCCAGGAAACCCCACTCCCTTTATAGCCATAGATCATCCACCTTAATCAATCACTTGGCTTTTGCTGATGATATCATTATCTTTTTAAAAGCTACCAAAGCTACTGTTAAATTATTCATGCAGAATTTGGAGATCTTTCAGGATGCTTCTGGTATGAAATTAAATAAGCAGAAGTGCATCTCTATTTTCAGTAAACAATGCAACAATGATTTAAAGACCTGGGTTTCTGATTTTATTGGCTTCACAAACATTCACCTTCCTGTGAAATATCTGGGGGCACTTCTTATCAAAGGAAGAACTAAAAACATTCAATTTGATCACATAATGGATAAGGTTCAAAGCAAATTACAAGCATGGGAGAATTCTTTTTTATCCAATGAGGGAAGGATAACACTCCTAAAAAGTGTTCTATCTGCTATTCCAGCTTATCTACTGCAAATGAACATCTTGAAAAAGTTTTCTCTGAGATTATTAGAAGGGATCTTTAAAAGATTTTTATGGGTTGGTCAAAGGAAGC
Organism: Phalaenopsis aphrodite; assembly: GCA_003013225.1. Classification (NCBI taxonomy): domain Eukaryota; kingdom Viridiplantae; phylum Streptophyta; class Magnoliopsida; order Asparagales; family Orchidaceae; genus Phalaenopsis; species Phalaenopsis aphrodite. The sequence continues at coordinate 185,026 of NEWO01000842.1, forward strand.
AAAAACACTGGACAAAATGGGCTATGGTGTGTAAACCCTTTGAGGAGGGTGGGTTAGGCTTCAAGTCCTTCCCCCAAATTATGCACACTAATTTCTGCAAACTATGGTTCAAATTTAGATCTCAGTCCTCCCTTTGGGCTGAATTCCTTTGGGGCAAATATTGCAAGCATCAATACCCCACCCAACTCTCTGTGGGCTTAGGGGATTCCCCCATCTGGAAAAGGATGTTACAGATTAAGAAGGAAGCTGAAAAAATGTATGTCTGGGAGATTGGTGAGGGATTGGTAAACATCTGGTGGGATAATTGGTCTTTGGAAGGCTCCCTTCTTCATGATCATAATGTTCCAGCCTCTCCATTGCTTGTGAAGGACATCTGGGAACATGATAAGTGGAATCTTACTCCAATCCTTCCTTTCTGCAGCCCCTCTCAAATCTCCAATATTCTGAAACTTTCTGTAAACCCTAGAGTAAAAGACAAAATTGCTATAAAAAAGAACTTAATCTCCTCTTAGCCTCCCCAACTAGTGGTGCATTGGGGCCATACAATCTGGAATAAATTCCTCACTCCCTCCATGTCCTTATTCATATGGAGACTATTCTTGAAATTGATTCCCACTGATGATTTATTGAAATTGAAGGGTCTGAGGGCTCCCTCTAGATGTATTTTCTGCCTGTCCCATGAGCAAACTTTTACCCACCTTTTCTTTGCCTGCCCATGGGTACAGGATGTTTTGTCTTTTGTGAATGACAAGCTCAAGACCCCAACTA
>NEWO01000842.1:238294-250539 GCA_003013225.1 Phalaenopsis aphrodite
AGTGGACTCACCACGAGATGTATAAGCACGTGAGGTAGATGGTCTAGATGTAGAAGCAGCAGAGGTAGAAGCAGCAGGCTTCTCCATTCCATAACTCATGGAAAATCCTCCTCTCTAACCAAAAATTGAATGCTCAAAATAAGTCTTCACATTCACCTTAGTGATGGGCTTTAGAGGTAATAACACTTCTTCCCAGCTATCATATTTAAATCTAGCCTACTCACATAAAGAAAAGATCAAGGAAGCAAATCCTAGACCTGCAGTTGTAATAGCTGTAGCAGAACTAATGATAGCTAACAGATCAAAGCTCCAATGTTGATGAGCTTTCCCTCTTAAATAAAAAAGTTCAACGTTGCTCTTTCTTTTGTCACTTCACTGAGATGATTTGTTGGTAGCAGACAAGTAGAAATAAAATAGTGTCAGGCCTTTGAAGGTGCACATTACTTTGAAGTTGGGAAGTTGACTCTCCTCACATTAGTGATCTTCCTAAGTCCTCTCCCAATAGTCAAGTAAGAAATAATCTCATCTAACTCCGGTTCAGTGGGACTATATTTGCATAAAAACATAACGTATCTGGTGGTAAATGGTAAAACAAGTTGATTACCTCTGGCGAAAAAGGTTCCAACTTTCCTCAAACCATGACTCTATTGTCTTCAGCCTCAAGGAGATTTGCATAGAACTCCCTCACAACAGAAATTGCCACCACAGTAGATAACTAACAAAATTGTTCCCACTGTCTCAGAACAATTAAATCTTCAACGTCTCCACCCGGATTTCTAAAACATTGCTCTTGAATATGTTTGTGTTATTACAACGCATCACTATACTGATCTTGAGCTTTTGAACTAACAAATTTACTCGAATTGAAAGGGTCTTCGCCTTTGCTTCTCTTTGATTTTTCCTCATTTTTCAGCATGAATAGTGAATTTTAAATTTCTCCCAATGTGCTCAAAATACATGGTGAAAATCAAAACTTTTTACATAGAAGTAAAACTCTTACCTAAAAAAACTTCGATCCAGCAAATTTCACTTGATTCCACCAAGAAATCTTCACTTTAGATGTGCCCAAGCCCTCAAAAATCACAAACTCGAGAGGAAGAAGGTAACAGTGGCATTAAATATGATGATTACTGGCTCAAAGATTCACTTTTAACTGTTCACGAACTGATTTTCGTGAACCGGTGCTTAAGCGCAGGTAAGTGGCGCTTAGGCGCCTACCTCTTAAAGTTGCTCACAGGTAAGCGCGAGATGTGGCGCTTAGGCGCTTGTGCAAGATCTTAAAAATTTTCAAATTAAATTAAAATCCACTATTTGCCGAAATAAACCACCCCTAATTTGTCTCATAGCACATAAATGACCTTTTTCAACTTCTTGTAACTCTCCTTTATCTCAAAATTCTCCTTAATAGTCATTTCAATTTGAGGCTAAAACAACACAAAATTTTGCACAAACAAACTTATATTAATTTACAAACGAGTACAAATACATTTAAATAATTAGTTCTCATTCAAAAAAGTCTTGGATGAGAAAATTTTCCTAAATACAAACACTTAACAATCTTTCATCAATTAAACACCTAGGTAACACAAACACTAAAAGCAAGTCTTAAGCTTTAAAACACTTAAAGACAATGACTTTAAACACACAATAACATAACTTAAAACATAGAACATAATTCCATACTTCATTAGAAGGAACAAATTCAGGTCTTTCATTAGTCTCTGCTTAGGCAACTGGAATATAAAGTTGATAAAATGGATGGTGGTGATGTGCTTGGATGCAATCTTCTTCAATCCACTTTTGCTTAAGAAACATCTCCTTATCTGCGTCCTTTATATAACTAGTGCGGCTAAATTGCATTTTCAAATTCCATCCAATATGCTCAATATGGGCATGAATCTCCAATACCTTAGTCTCCAGTACAGACATGGTATTTTCAATTTTGTTGATCTTCTCTGATATCCCTTCAATACTAACGGCTATGAAACCGTTATACATTTCTTGTGCACTTTGACTAATGAATTTCTTCCTCATGGTCTCCTCCTTCTTCTTCAAATCCATCTCCCATGAAGACATCATCTTAAAATCTATCTCTCTTGTAGACTTTAGGGCTAGAAAAGATCTGGGGTAAAATTCCTTCACTAAACCCTTCTATTTATAGGCCTTAATCCTTCCAACAACTCCTAAGCACGTTTAGAAACTACCATGGCATTTTTTTCCAAACTTTTAAGCAGTTTTCCTTTCTAGAATATTAATTTCACACATGTTTTTAAACTCTCGCGCATAAACACCAGATTTGGCGCTTAAGCGCCAGTGCACATTTTTGCATGAGTCAACTTAATGTCCAAATTCTCATTTTAACATGTCTAAATCACTCAATACAGTCTTAAAATTAATGTTAAAACATAACATTCTAAAAAATACTACCCCAAATTTTCTTAATCACACATAAAACAATAATCAAAATAAATACACACTGATAACTCTGGGTTGCCTCCGCTAAAGCGCTTGGTTTTATGTCATCAGCCTGACGTAAACAGTGCTTACTCTGGTTGACCCAACATCATTCCATCATTAAGCTTATGTTGATCCCTTATAAAATAAGGTTTTAGTCTTTGTCCATTAACTTTAAATATTTTCTTATACTTAAGATCTTTAATATCCATAGCTCCATAAGGATAAACTTTAATTACAATAAATGGGCCCATCAACCTAGACTTTAGTTTGCCTAGAAATAATCGTAACCCTGAATTATATAGCGAAACTTGTTGCCTTGGCTGAAAATTTTTAGTAAGAATCCTTCAATCATTCCAAATCTTCATCTTTTCTTTATAAATTTTGGCACTTTCATAAGATTCATTCCTTATCTTTACAAGCTCACTTAATTGCAACAATCTGTTCTCACCAGCATCTTTCAAATTATAATTGAACTCTTTAATTGCCCAATATGCTTTATGCTCAAGTTCAACTCGTAAGTGACAAGCTTTTCCAAATATTAGCCTATATAGAGACATTCCTATAAGAGTTCTGTATGCAGTTCTATAAGCTCTTAAAACATAGTCAAGTTTGACTGACCAATCCATTTTTATTGGATTCACGGATTTTTGCATAATTTTTTTTAATTTCTCGATTGAATAATTCAGCCAAACCATTTGTCTTTGGTTGATAAGTAGTAGGAATCATATGATTTATAAGATATTTATTTAATAATTTCTCCATTATGGCATTTCTGAAATGACTTCCCCCATCAGTAATGATAACTCTAGGCATCCCAAATCTACAAAATATATTTATTTTCAAAAATTTTGCAACACTTTGAGCATCACATTTAGGTAAAGCAATGGGTTCTATACATTTGGATACATAGTCCATTGCTAACAGAATATATAAATTTCCAAATAATGGTATAAATGGTCCCATGAAATCTAATCCCCAAACATCAAATATTTTAACTTGTAGAAAATAATTGAGGGCCATCTCATTTCTTCTAGAAATATTGCCTACTCTTTGACATCTATCACAAGTTTTAATATAAGCATTAACATCTCTAAAAATTGTAGGCCAATAAAATCCAGAGTGTAAAATTGTGTATGAAGTTTTATCAACACCAAAATGTCCCCCAAAATCAAAATTATGACATTTTTGGATAATCTCATAATTTTCTTTTAATGGTACACATCTTCAAATAATCAGATCCTTTCATTGTTTATATAAAAATGGGTCATCCCAAAAATAAGTCTTAGCTTCAAAAATAAATTTCCTCTTCTGTTGGTATTTCATTCCATAGGGGTTCTGATGTTCGATACATTTTGACTATTTCTAGCAATAAAGTAACTATAAATAGCCAACCTAATACAAATCTTGATTTCAATTCTAATAATAATTCCTAAATCGTACAAAATCTTAGTGATCTGGATATGGAGGATGGTGCTGAAGAGGGCAGTTATGATAGCTCCATAAACGACGTACTCCTTTTAGACTTTTGAAGATCACCTATCAAAATTAAACTTGATCCCTCAAACTTCAAGGAAACTCCAGAAGAGCCATTCGTTCCAATTCAATAGATAACGCCTGCTAATTAAGCGTGGAATTTGGAACAGATAACAGAGATCAGCTTAAGAAGAAAAAAAAGTTTTTCCCTCAAGAATGGTTCTAAAATACAATACAAAGTAGATGGTCGCTCAAAGAGAGCCGACCCCATCAGCAAACGAAGCACCCATTTGGGAAGGAATTGAAGAAACTGGTAACAATATAGTGGAGTACAACTTGTTAGTCCATCTTTAAAGTTGTCCACCAAACTAAACATCTGTGACACTCTGATCCTGTCAAGGGAAAAGAGGGAAGCACTGGTTAGGGCCTTGTTCGACCCAGAGAATTGGTTGATAACACATTGGAATAGGTCTACTCGTTAATAGAATAGTATAGTGTTAGCTTCACAGACAATGACTTGTTGCATGGTAAAGCAGACCATAACTGATTTCTGTACTTTCAGTCACCATTGGCAAATTTACAATTTCTAGAGTTTTAGTTGAATCAGGAGCATCCATAAATGTGATGAACCTATGAACTTTATAATACTTGGAAATCGATGCCCGAGAGCTTAAAACCAATGGGATGATATTAAGAGGCTTCATTTAGAGGGGAGAAAGAGCTAATGGATCAATAACCATCCATATCGTGATCTGGCAAGGATAACCGCAAAATTCTTCATAATTGATTATGAGGTATCCTTCAATGTGCTACTGGATTGTCCTAGATCTATGAGTACTGGACGATTCTGTCATCTCTGTGCCAGTGTATAAAATAATATGAAGGTTGTGAAGAATGATGCATTAAGGGAGATTTGCAGCCATTTTCTGTGCAAAAAGTTGGAATCCATGAAGATGTCTCTTACTAGGCACTTTTGAAGAAGACAATTTTCTCTAGAAACGCCGCACCAAACAAAGCAAAAGAGCTGGAAGAGACACAAGATGAAGAACATCCAATTCTAGTTTAGGAGCCTCTCACCTGTCCTGGCAGCGAGATGGTGAAATTTTTTTTAGAGCTCGCACCCGAGGTCGAGGTCGAGGAAGGAGCGATGACATCATTGGACAAAAGAATTCAAGGATCAACATTGATCTGAAAGACATTTTTGAGGAAATAAGAAGTCAAGAAATAAGCAATGATGATAAATTTGAAGAATCCCCAATTTGAGATTTATCTAGAAGATGAAAAGAATGAAGAATACAAATCAATGTATGACTGGATTAACAACTATGTGCACACTGTGAACCTAAATTCATTCCATTCTAGTAAGGTCAAGGGTTTGGTGGTCAAGGAGGTGCATGGTGTTGATGTCAAACCAATCAAGTTCTTCCAACCCTGAAAATGATGTAAAACTACAAGACATTGCTTAATCTGAATTAGTGGAACTATCTTTTGAGTGGTATTTTCCTTGTGTTTAGAATTTCAACATTGGTGTTGTGCATAAGAAGTGGTCCAAAAACCAGTCTCACCTTTTTGAGAAATTATGGAGCAATACCAGTCGACCTTTTTGAGAATTTCAACATTTATGTCAAACCTTGAAGATTCTAGAGTTGGAAATGCTCTTCAATAGATTGAAGTAGAGATTAAGTCAACAACAAACAAGCTAAGAGAAGTTAACTTAGAATTAGTGAAGAGTCTAAACCAACTTTTGTTAGATCCTTGCTCAGTGACAAAGACCCCACCAAAATTTTAATGGAGTTTAAAGATTGTTTTGTGTGGAGCTAGGAGGAGATGCTCGAATTAGATCCAAAGGTTGTAATTCATAAGATGGGATTGGATCAAGCCGCTACTCCAATCAGATAAGCTTCTAGAAAAATGTTTCTGAAAATTGAGCAACAAGTCATAATAGAGATTAAAAAATTAATAGATGCTAAGTTCATCTGTGAAAAGTAGTATTCGTCCTAGTTGGATAATGTGGTGTCAGTTAGAAATTAGAATGGTTAGATTTGAGTGTGCGTGGACTTCAAATATGTAAACAAAACATGCTCAAAGGATGAGTTGCTACTGCCAATTCCAGAGTTAATAATTAATATCATGTCCACCCATGAAATTTCTCTTTTGTGGACGGGTAATTCAAATACAATCAAATGAAGATGGTACTAGAAGATGAGAAGCTCACAGCTTTCAGAAAACCAAATGGAGTGTATTGCTACACATTAATGTCATTCAATTTTAAGAATACTGGTGCACCTTATCAACGAGCAATGATGAGGATTTTTTATGGTATCAGCCATAATCAAGTTGAATTATATGTGGATGATGTAGTCTTCAAGAATAAATTCAAATATGATCAGTTGTACGATTTGAGAATTATTTTAGATTGGCTACGATAGCTCAACCTTAAGATGAATCCCTTAAAATGTGCCTTCAGTGTTACGTCTAGGAAATTCTTTAGGTTTGTTGTCCATCATCGTAGAATTCAAATTGATCAGGAGAAGATTAAAACCATCTTAGAAATGCCACCCACTAAAAACTTGAAGCAGTTGCAATGCATAAAGGTAAGTTGGTGTATCTCAGACCTTTCATTTCTAATTTATCAAGTAGGTTTGAGCCTTTATATACTTTAGTTAAGAAGAATGTCAAGTTTACTTATGATGACAAATTTCAACATGTCTTCTAGAACATCAAGCAGTATGTGATGATGACTCTTGTCTTAGTAGCTCCTGTCTCAAGTAGACCATTGATAATTTATACAAGGGCTTTAAATGATTATTTCAGAGCCCTGCTAGCTCATGTTAATGATGAGGGTAAAGAAAATTCTCTCTTCAATTTGAGTCGTCGTCTAATTTTGATGGAAGTGAACTATCTTCTTATTGAGAAGCATTGTTTGACATTGATCTTCTCCACCCAAAACCTCAGGCGCTACATGCTTTATTATAAGGTAAACCTAATTTTGAAGTTTATTCCTCTGCAGTACTTGATGACCCGAACGATGCTATTTGGTAAGTTAGCCAGGTGGTCAATGATAATATTACAGTTTGATATAGCTTTTGTTCTTCTTCATACAATAAAGGGAAAAGTTTTCACAGATTTCTTCACGACACATTTTTTATCAGTGGAGTCTCCACTCAATGACAACTTGTCATATGAGAATATAATGAATTTTGAAGGCCCCAGTGCTCAGTGCTCAACACTGGGAGATGTACTTTGGTGGAGCTTCATAAGCCGAGAAGGACAAAGATTTGCAAATGATAGTGCCTGCAAGACAAAGAATTAGATTAATCTTCATTACAATAGAATAAGAAATGTTGAGGTACTCCTACCATTTAACAAAGTCGTGAATGAATAACAAAGCAGAATTTGAAACCCTCCTAACTGGATTAGAGTTAGCCATTTCCATGATGATAACCAACATCAGTTTCTGCGATGACTCGCAATTGATTATACATCAACTCACCTGGTAGTAGAGAATTCTAAACCCAGACTCAAGCAGTATTTTTAGTATACAGTGAAGCTATTAGAGTAGATTCCTAATGCAACGTTATACAGAATTCCCAGAAGATAGAGTGCCTTCACAGACACTTTGGCTTGACTTGCGAAAGAATTTGCATGTCTGCAGAAGGATTGTATTTAAAAATAGTCTAGAGGCATCAGGTTCTATCCCAAATTGACGTAAATACATTGCATAGATTGGGAAATGACAAATCAGTGAAAACAATTATAGAAACTGTAGAAGATTGACGTCAACTATTAATAGAATCTTTGCAAATAGGAAAGCTATTAATTGACAAGTCAGCAGTGCATCAGATCAGGAAAAGGGCTATGTCTTATGCCTTGATAAATAATGCTTTATATCGGAAGTTATTTGATCAAATGTGGTTGAAGTGCTTAAGTGGGTCTGAAGCACAGAGTATTTTCCAAGAGGTGCACGTAAGACTTTGTGGAGCTCATCAATCAGGTCCAAAGATTAACATAAAGATTAAGAGTCTAAGATACTACTAGCCCGCAATGATGACCAACTTCATGGAGATCGCCTAGAGTTTTAACCAAAGCCTGGTGCACGGGGTGGTTCTACAATAACCTCCGATGTGCTACCCTGAACATCGTGTTATGGCCATTCGAGTGTTGCGATATAGATATTGTGGTCCTGATAGAACCCTCATCTTCCAATGGACATCAATTCATCCTCACAGATATTGATTACTTTTTGAAATGAGCAGAGGCAGTGCCACTCAGAGAGGTGAAGACACACCACATTCTGCATTTCTTCAAGAATCAAATTATTTACCATTTTTGGGTACAACATAGAATCATCTCAGACAAAGATTTAACCTTCAAGAGTATAAGAATCAACAAATTCTTCAGAAGATACAAGATAGATTGACAATTTACTACCTGAGAGAAAAAGTCTCGGCCAAGGCTTTTAACAAAACTCTCGTCCAAGTCATAGGAAAAACTTTGGATGAAAACAAAAGGAATTGGCACAAGCAGTTATTAGAAGCCTTGTGGGCCTACAAAACGTCATGCAAAACTCCTACACAGTCTATACCTTACGCTCTTATGTACGGGTTCGAGGCTTCACTTTTGTTAGAATTTCAGCTTCCATCTCTCAGGGTTGTGTTGCCAAAAAGATCACTAAGAGAATGCCAAATTAGGATTAGAAAAGCTGGAAAGCTTCGAAAGAAAATGGCTACCAACACAACATAATTTGGAGTTGGTGATTAAGGGCTTATTCTTAGAAGATCTATTCTTGCACATCGCAGATAGGTAGAAAGTTTGTGTCGACTTGGCAAGGACCATTTCTGGTCGAGAAAGTCTACTTTGGAAGTACTTCTCAACTTCTGAGTACTTTAAGAAGTATTATGCGTCGTGATGTTTTGAAGAACAAGCTTTAGAAATAGAGTTATGTTCCTAGAAGCACCAACATAGTAATTGTGTGCAACTGAGTTCGAACCCAAAATTAATAAAAATTTTCCTTATAGAAAAAATAAATTCTAAATAATAAAATTAAGGTTTATAATAAAAAAAATGTTTTTTCTTCCTTTCGTAACTAATAAATTTTACTTGTAAATAAAGAAAACTCATTAATAATCAAATTTTTATTATTTTTATTGTTCTAGGTTTGTTACCCTAATTCTTCCTTGTTCTCACAAGAAGATATCAAGTGAGAGGTTGATACTTACCTTTAAAGATGGCGTCATTCTTGTACAAGACCAAGAGAAAAATGAAGGAAAAGTGATCGGGTTTTACATGAACTTTGCTCAGACAGATCTGGAATACGAAGAAGAAGCCTTGACTACCATGGGTCAAGAAGAACTTCCGCTTCGGTGAGGCTTGTTATGGACAGTACATCCGCTTCGGTGAGGACAAGTGTGGCAGTCAACACAATGCAAATTGTTCTTAAGGTGAGGGAGCTACCCATCAATGGTGAGCCATACATATCACAATTTGTCACTAAACCTCAGCAGTTGCATATTATCCCGTAACACTAATTCGAAAGAATTGAGAAAGTGCAGAAATACTATTTTGAGTATTTTCAGAGGATACAGGGCAGATACCTCAATATCCTTGATGGCTTGGACCTACATACAAATGTGTTCTTCGAGTACGAGCAAGATCAGATCATGGAATGTGTATTCTACATAAGAGATTTGGGTCATGCAGGCCCTTTGAGGAGGAAGAGTTTTTCGGAGCCTAGAAAGTGGATGTGGGGAAAAGGAAGGATCATGACACAATGTGGTTGCTACAACCATTTTGCCAGGTATAGTGAAGGAAACCAACAAGGAATACTTCATCCTGTTGAGGTCGATTCAATGTCAGGATTGATAAAGAGGACAATCAAGTGAATGCTGGCCTGACAAGTGTTGCCCACTAATAATGTGTCTAATAGTTGGATCATCAACATATATGAAGAGGGCGACTGCATCTCGCCTCATATAGATAACATGACTTTGTGAGGCCCTTCCACATTGTGTTATTCATTAACCAGTGCAACATAATGTTCAGGACGAACCTCCAGATAGTTGGCCCGGGTGAATTCTGAGGGCCGATAGAAATACGTCTACCGGTAGGTTCAATCCTGTTGGTGAATGGCATCAGTGCAGACGTGGCCAAGCACTACATTCCGATAGTCCCCTACAAGAGAATCTCAATCACCTTCCAAAGAATGAGCAATAAAAAGAGGCCATTCAAGTATATATCAGATCCAGATCTAGAGAGCCTGCGGCCTATTGAGTTGTAAGTTACATAGAGATAACACACATTTAATGCACATTTATATGAGATTCTACTTTTGATAGTGGCTTAGAATGTGGTGTTATTACTTGTGTAGTTTATTGGGCAGATATAGATGGTGGACATTTTGAGGAATGATGCAATGATTCAGAATTATATCCATTTCAAGTTATAAATATGAGTATGATTTTCAAGGGAATGATGTCAGAAATCATTCTGGTGTATTTTTATATATAGGGAGTCTCATTATGTAAATCTTTTAGCAATTAAATGGAAATGACAATGTCGCATTTTACTTTTGATTTTTGTGCAATTGACAGTAAACACCATTGAATTGAGCTTGTCTCAATATAAGGAATGTTGAATAAAGAATGATACAAATACAATAACAAAATAACAGCAAAAGAAATTTAAAAGATAGAAGGAAAATAAAACAAACAAACAAGAAATGAAGCAAAAATATGAAAACAACACTTATCTAAAAACATAAAAAGAAAATAAGGAAAAGAAAATCTCTCGAATTCCAAACTTTCATGAAATCTCATGAAATTTCCACAATCTCTACGAATCCAAATCTTGCACAATTCAATTTCTTACAAACTTTTGCAAATTTTCACTGAGTTTAAAAAATATTTTCTAAGTTGGAAAACAAGGACTTGGACCATTCCTTCTCAACGAAACTCTTTTCGCGAAATCAATACCCAAATTCTGATTCCCATCTCTCGAGATTGGTATATGACCACCTTTAATGGAGTAAGGCATCCTATTCTCATATCTTCAAGATCGGTGTAAGGCCACCTTAAATAGATTAAGGCTTCCGAGTCTCATCCTTTTGTGGTTTGTACTAAAATTCAATTCTCATCTCAGGATCAGTAGCCAAATTCTGAATCCCATCTCTTCAAGATTGGCGTAAGGCAACCTTAAATGGAGTATTGTATCTGATTCTCATCCTTTTGGAGTTGGTACCCAAATTTTATATCACATCTCAGGATTAGTACCCAAATTCTGATTCCTATCTCTTGATATAGGTATAAGACCATCATAAATGGAGTAAGGCATTCTATTCTCTCCTCTTTGAGATCGGTGTATGACCACCTTAAATGGAGTAAAGCTTCTGATTCTCCTCTTTTCAGGGTTGCTACCCAAATTTCAATTCCTATCTCAGGAAAAGTACCTAAATTCTCATTCCTATGTCTTGAGATAGGTATAAGAGCACCTTAAATGGTATAAGGCATTTTGTTCGCATCTCTTCAAGATCGGTGTAAAGCCACATTAAATGGAGTAAGGCTTATGATTCTTATCCTTTCAGAGTTGGTACCCAAAATCCAATTCCTAACTTGGGATCACTACACAAATTGTCATTCCCATCTCTCAAGGTAGGGATAAGACATACTTAAATGGAGTAAGGCATTTTATTCTCATATCTACACTTTGAGATCAAGTTGAGACTCATTTAAATGGAGTAAGGCATCTGATTCTCATCTCAGCACCGCTCGTCACCTATTAGATTGGATGTGAGTCTGGCATTCCCTACATGTTCACTACCTCTTATGTTGGATGTGAGTCCCTTTGCTTTCCTTTCTAATGCAACACCTTTTTCCTTGATCTTTATATGAGTTAGATATAAGCCCTTGTGCTTCCCATCTCGATTCAGTCTTTTCACTTATTCTTAATTCCAAAAATTTCCTCGACGTCAAAATAACAACTAAAATTCCAACTAAACTTAAATCAAAATCAAACAACGCAACAATTGAATCTTCAACACATTCGTTAGTTTCCCTTTTTGTTGTCTCCATAAATTCATTAAGAAGCCCTTTGTGAGGATTCATGAAAACAAAATCACAACACAAATTTCAATTCCACTTTTGGAATTTTCCAATTTGAAGGTACATCCACTATTCATAGCGAGAGTTCTGGAATCTTCAGTCTTGATCGAAGGTTCACCAGATACTCCCCAATACAAACTTTCTTCACTCTTTCTCTATTTTTCTCTAAGTGTGTTGGTTTGGAATGTTTGTGTTGGTTTTTCGAATCTATTCGGTCAA
>NEWO01000843.1:0-50617 GCA_003013225.1 Phalaenopsis aphrodite
GAAGCCAAGGAGAAATCCACATCCACCACCTGGGCCCGATTGACAATTGTCAAATTTTCATACTTTCTTTTCTCTAATTCCACAGTTTTTCGTTTTTAAATGCATGATTTTATGCTTTTGGAATGTTGGAATTGTATTTTTTATTTTATAGGAGGATAGCTTCAAAATCTGTACGAAACGGGAAAATTTGAGAAAACCAGTATCGGCATAGCCACGCCTGAAACTGGCATGCCATTCCACTAGAATAGTGTGGTCACACTGAAATCGGGTGTGTTCATACCCAAATGCCAAGTTGACGACACATTGGAGCCCTTCGACGTAGCCACAACGAACCATGGCTTGACCATGCCACCCCACTCGAGCGCAAGGTGTAATTATGTCGTAAGTCTGACATGGTCATGACAAAGAATATGTTGTGATTTGAAAATTTTGTAATGCGGGATTCTGATGATTTTGGGAGGTATTTTGAATTCATGCTTTAAAAAAATGTAATTGGAGATTGTTGGGAACTTTTGGAGGAGATAATCTAGAGGAGGCTTGGGTTAGAGAGAGATCTTCTTCACATCATAGCTTTTATTTATTCCTTTTTTTTAAAGAAGATCTCAGAGAAGCTTTTCGTGCTACTTTTGTAAGAAAGGATCACTGTTGTAAATTTGTTTTTATTTGAATAAAAATGTTTCTTGTATACATGATTTTCTTTGGATTTTAATTGTATTTCTCTCAAGCTATTGAAATACCAAATATTTCAATAAATACCCAAAATGATCCACATTGAAGATAATAACATCATAAGGTTCCCGTAAAAATTTGGAAGTCATAAAAATTATTTTTGATATCAAAAGTGTATTTTTCTAAGTAAACAGAAATTTGTACTAAATAATTATAAAAATTAAAAGAAAGTTCAGAATATTATGAAAATTAGTTTGTAGTATTCCTTGTGACAAGGGGAACCCAGGAAACATAAAATTGATGCTAAAGTAAAAAAGTCCATTTTTTCTATTTTTCAATTTAAAAATATTTTTAGATAATTAAAAATCACAAAAATATAAAAAATATATCAAAATGGTGCAAATTATTTCTCGATCACTTGGGAGCACTTAAAACATTTTTCCTAATTCTCTTAGCACAATTATGTGTTTTTAAATGCTTAAAATATATTTTCCTTAAATTTGAATTGAAATAATTACAATAAATATAGTAAAAATCATAAAAACACAAAATTTATTTCTATGAGTTCTTTGAACTTACAGGAACTAAAGAAAAAAATAAAAAGTAATTTTTAAGATCAAATTATATTTTTTATTTAATTAACTACCAAAATTAACAAATAATTGTAATAATTAAAATAAAACCCAAAAAATTCTAAAAATTATTCCTAGAAGTGCTCTGATCTAGATGAACATCCAATAATTTTTTTTAAGGATGGAGGATTTATTTTGGTCAACTAAATTAAATAACATTGAAAATCCCTCTTTTTGAGCAAAAATAATCATTAAAAACTAAATAAAAATCAGAAAAATTAAATTTTATCCTCTCATATTTTAATTGATCCATGAGTGGGGTGTCAAGAAAATTTCAAATTCATTTAAGTTAAATTTAAGGAATTATGAAGTGGAATGCTTTAAGGAAAAAATGGTAATTATGGAGTTTGAAGCTCCAACTAAAATTCAGGCTATGTCAAAGAGTAAATGAGTAATATTGATCATGATGAATTCTCTCAAAAGATTGAGACATAAGAGTTTAAGAGGTAGAAGCCAACTTATCACATTTCCTACAATAAGGGTAAAATTATAACTTTCCTAAGTTATTGTGATTTAGTAGTTAATCTAATTGGATGATCTTAAGATAGTGGGCTTGAGCTAAGAAGATGATAATTTACTCATTTGAATCCCCTAATCGATGATTAGATAATAAGTTCAATCTCTTAAAAAGAATTAAAATCATTTAATTCTACATTTTTTAATATTACAAATTTATCCTGAAAACTTAATTTATGGGATTAATAGTGAACTAGGCTTGATTTGAAATTGCTTGATGAGGTTTAGAAAGGAAACATAACCAATCATGAATACCTTTAAAACCACTACATGCCTAGCTTTAATTATGAGGGCAAGGTCCTTAATAACTCTACTTGCCCTTAAGAGTGTCCATCCACATATTTGTAAATAAAACGTCATATGAACGTCTAATTACTTCACTCATGGAATGATTAAATCATCAAAGTTCATTAAGCACAGGGTTCATTGAGCACTGGTTAAATAATTACCACTGAATCTAAATTTAGCTTCTGATGATTAATCTAACAACATAATAATTTCAAATGAACTCAAAATGATAAAGAAGATTTTAAAGGTTGTTTAGGGTTATGCATCGAACTTGTTAGCAATCTTTTTGATATTTTGAAGGACAACTGAACTTATTATGTTTTGTTTAAGAAAATCATCCTTAAAACTTTTAGGGACCCGCCAAGTTATGCCCCAGGATCTGTTAATTCACACAATCAATAAAAATACCCTACACAACTTATCCTACATTAATGAACCAATGCTCAACGATTTAGGTCTTCTCTAAGTTATTTAAATCCTTGTGAGCAACTGGAGATATTTGTTTGTGCTACATGTGGATCATCAGGCTGGTGTAAATCTGAAGTCCAGGTGGTCATGGCGATGACCATAATGCTAATGTGTGCAAAAAGAGGGATACAAAGTGGGATTTAGAATAATATCTGCTACTCAAGGACCTTCAATAAGGGGAGAGGATATGACCGTTGATATTATTCACAGACCCTTGATAAGATTGTTACCCGTAAAACTCTCAGGTTGTCAGTATTCCTAGCTTGATTAGAGTGATTAACCCTTGGATTGTACTACTTTGCATAAAAAATATTTCAAACAATTCTCAACATAACTGCTTTTACCTGCTAAAGTAAAATCTACATACATAAAAACTAAATTAAAATGAAAATTTATAAAGGTCCATGATTAATTACTTATATCAAGATTAGGGATTGCCCTTCGTAACTTATCGGGTTGGTAGTTCTTACTCAATGTTGGGAACACACAGTCTCGCTTTAGCGCTGACCTTCACTATGGTCTTACACTCAATCTCGGTCTTTAACATGTGAGTACAAGTTTTCTTTTACTTATGTTTTCTTGCGACTAGCTTTTTGATATTTTATATTGCATGTTCTTATTTTATTTTCCTCTAATTTATTTAAATTCCCTGCAAATTACATTATATTTTATGATACTAACCATGCAGCAGTAGCAGAGGCTCGGGTATTCTTTTACAGTTTATGTACAATAGTTCTTTTATTTACCTTACAACCTTTTCTACCTACATTTATTTATTTTACATGCAAAAATAAACCAAAACTAAAAAAAAATACACTTCCAAAAATTAAATATACACTTTCAAAACAATCTGCGAACATAATACTCTCCTTTTGATTTTTACTAGAATTTCTTGAATAGGGCAACCTACGATTGCTAACGAAAGTTATCCAATTTAAATGTGCTTGATAAGTTGTTTAAACTAAATAAACTCAAGAGAAAATAGTGGTGCTAGAATGATGGAACAGTGGGATCTTAATCGGTGTCACTTAACAAAAATTAAAATCCCCCCAAAAAAACTTAAACAACAACGTCGACACAATTTTTTGTTGGAGGAGTTGCCCGAAAGAAGCTGTCGGTCTCCGAAATCGAAATCTCGTTGCCCGCTTCAGAATGACATTTAATTTACATATATATTTAGTTTAAAAAAATATGAAATCAAACTGACCCCATATTTTTCATAGTTTAAATGAAAGAGCATTGTACTTTAAATCTTGTATCTATCCCGAATGATAAACACAAGACTTGAGGATGAGACTCGATCAAATAAACTACGAAATACATGACATCCATTTGGTCTGCAAAACCTTTGTATTTGCCGACAAGTTCCTCTATTTAGTATAAGGAATTAAATAGGGTTTATATTAAGCTGGGTTCGGACATGCTTCCTATAAGGGCAAGCCCCTATAGTTAATTACAAGTTAAACGACCAAAGTCACCTAAGAAGACTCTCGATAAAAATAAGAAAATATTGTCTTCAAGGAGTTTCAAAGGGTAGGACTTTTCAATGAGATCGGACGTAGAGATGTGTGACCAAAGGAAAATATGTTGAGATGTTCATACCTATTTTATATTATTTTTGATGATATTGCACTTTAAAAAAAGATATTTTTGATGTTTTGTTGCAGGAATGATGAAATAGAGTCTGGAGGAATGTGAAGAATTGAAGAATTGAACTATTTGATTTTCACAATTTTGTTGCAGGAATGACGAAAATGAGCGAATTTGGAGCAAAAGGGACCAAAATGTGAAGAATTGAACTAGGGCGCGGACGACGCCATCTGCCCGCCGACGGCGAGATTTTCCCGAGACTCCTGAATTAATTCATTAAAAAGTTCCGTCGATGACTCCCTCAAGGCCGCCGACGGTGAGCTCGGCGGTTATGACCAACTAGGCTTTGGATGAGGACAAATTTTGAAGGGATGCTTAGGCAACTCTTGGGAAAGCTCATCCACAACTTTAAAAGAAGATTTTGGCCAAAAATTAAGAAGAATCTGGAGGTTCTGGAGGGGGAGAGACTCAAAAATTAAAGTTTGGAACAAGTGTAGAGATTCTAAATTGTGAGGAATTCTTCGAGAGATTGTAAGAGTTGAGGGAAAGTGAGAGATTTCTTCATCTCATAATGATCTAATTATTCAGAAACACCTTATTCGAACGATTATAACCCAGGTTGGAAGAATCATCCAAATTTTAATTGGAATAATGATTCTTCTACAAATCAACAATGGACAAACAACCCAGTGAACCCATTAGGAAATTCATCCAACCAAGGAAATGTTAACTATAGACCTTCTTATCTTCCAGGATTTAACAGTAACACTCAAGTTAAGGAAAAGAAGTTGTCTATGGAAGAGTTGATATTAGATATTTGTCAATAATTGCAGAATCAAGGGAATCAATTACAAATTCAAGGAAATCAATTACAAAATCAAGGAACTGCTATTAAGAATATTGAAAATCAATTAGAGCATATCGCTACTGCACTTAATAACTGAACATTAGGAACTTTTCCTAGTACCGTGGAACCAAATCCTAAATATTATGGAAAAAAAAACAAATCAAAGCGTTACAATTACGAAGTGGAAAAGAATTGCAGATAAGAGTACAAAAAGAAACGGAAACTGAAAAAGAGAAAGTGGATACTGAAAAAGAAAAGGATCATGAGTACCCAGATTTACAGGATCCATTTATACCAATGAAAATTACTGTAGAGAAACCTCCACCAACGTTTCCTCAAAGATTGAAGCAACACAAACAGAATAAACAATTTTCCAAAATTTTAGAAATTCTTAAGAAATTAATGGTAAATATTCCCTTCATAAAAGCTTTAGAGAAAATGCCCAATTATGTGAAATTTATGAAAGATATTCTGAACAAGAAAAGGAAGTTCACGAATAACGAAACTATTGTACTTAGCAAAGAGTGTAGTGCAATTATTCAGAAAAAGCTTCCTGAAAAATTAAAAGATTCTGGCAGTTTCACTGTACCATGTGTTATTGGTGAAAAATTTTATGGAAGAGCTTTATGTGATTTGGGAGCGAGCATTAATCTTATGCCTCTATCAATTTTCAAAAGATTAGGATTAGGAGAAGTCTCACCTTCTTTTGTAACTCTTCAGTTAGCAGATAGTTCAGTTACATATCCTAAGGGAGTTATAGAAGATGTTTTTTAGTAAAAGTGGATAAATTTATCTTTCCTGTGGATTTCATTATTTTAGATATGGAGGAAGGTAAAGAAATATCTATCATATTAAGGAGACCATTTTTAGCTACTGGAAAAACTATGATAGATGTTCAAAAAGGAGAATTAACTATGAGAGTTAATGATCAAGAAGTGACCTTTAACATTGCGAAATCTACGAGATACCCTGTTGTTGAAAGAGATAATGAATGTTTTTGGATGGAAATTAGTGAACATCTATTGAAAGAACATTTCAAAGAGAAAGAACAATTTGAAGAGAGTGATGAAGTTATTTTGGACGAATTAGAAAATGAAGAATTAGTTTATGTTCAAAAAAGATTTGAGATGTTAGATATTACCGAAAATGTTGATAAGAATCTATTTCCATCAATTATAAAACCACCTGAACTTGAGTTGAATTTAATGCCTAGCCACTTGAAGTATGTGTTTTTGGGAGACTCATCTACATTACCTATTATTATATCTTCAGAATTAAATGATTTGCGAGAGCAAATACTGTTAGATACATTGAAAAGATATAAGAAAGCTTTTGGTTGGACCTTAGCTGATGTTAAGGGAATCAGTCCTTCAATCTGTATGCGCATAACTATATTAGATGAACAATATAAACCAAGAGTTGATCCACAAAGGAGATTAAATCCGATGATGAAAGAAGTAGTTAAGAAGGAAATTTTGAAATGGTTAGACACTGGAATTATATATCCTATTTCAGATAGTGCATGGGTAAGTCCAATTCATTGTGTTCCTAAGAAAGGAGGAGTGACTGTTGAGACAAAAGAAAATAATGAATTAATACCTATCAGACAAGTTACTGGGTGACATATTTGCATTGTTTATAGTAAATTAAACAATGCCACTAGGAAATATCACTTCCCTTTACCCTTTTTAGATCAAACAGTAGATAGACATGCTAGGCACAAATTTTTTTTTAGATGGATATACCGATTACCATCAAATTTCTATTGCTCTTGAGGATCAAGAAAAGACAACATTTACTAGTCCTTTTGGAATTTTTGCTTTCGAAGAATGCCTTTCGGATTATGTAATGCACTTGCAACATTCTAGAGATGTATGATGTCCATATTTTGTGAATTAATTGATGATGGATTAGAAGTATTTATGGATGATTTCTCTGTATTTGAAACATCATTTGACGCATGCTTAAAATATCTTGAAAATTTTTTTGGATTTATGCGAAAAGACTAGTTTGGTTCTGAATTGGGAGAAATGTCAATTGATGGTTGCAGGAGGAATTGTGTTAGGGCATAAAATTTCGAAAGATGGTATGGAAGCAGACCCTGCAAAAATTCAAGTTATATCTAGACTAACACCTACTAATGTAAGAGAGGTTAAGAGTTTTTTTGGACATGTTGGATTTTGCAGGCGTTTTATTAAAGATTTTTCAAAAATTACCAAACCTCTATCCAACTTTTAGAAAAGGACAAGAAATTTGAATTTACTGAAAGCTGTTTAAATTCCTTTGAGTTATTAAAAAAATTAATCACAGCCCCTATTATAGTTTCACCTAACTAGGAGAAACCATTTGAATTGAAGTGTGATGCTAGTGATTATGCTATTGGAGTGTTCTTGGACAAAGGTATGAATAGATTTTTAAAGTTATATACTACGCTAGTAAAACACTTAATGATGCACAAATTAATTATACTGTTACTGAAAAAGAGTTATTGGCCATTGTGTATGATTTAGATAAATTCAGATCTTATTTAATTGGAGCTAAATGTATTGTGCATATTAATCACTCTGCTATTAAATATCTGATACAAAAAAGTATGTCAAACCAAGGTTGATTAAATGGATACCATTGACGCAAGAATTTGATCTTATGGTTATTGATAGAAAGGGAACTGATAATCAACTTGCTGATCATTTGTCCAGATTAGAAAATCATGTATTATTTGACACTGATAATGAAATTATAGACAATTTCCCTGATGAACAAATTTATAATATTAATGAGTGAAAAATATCATGATATGTTGATATTGTTAACTATTTTGTAAGTAATATTTTGCCACCTATGCTGACACTGCAACAACAAAGGAAATTTATTCATGATGCGAAAACATAATTTTGGGATGAGCTTTATTTATATAAACAATGTAAAGATCTGATTATGAGAAGATGTGTACCTTATGAAGAAACAGAGCTAATCATTC
Source organism: Phalaenopsis aphrodite (assembly GCA_003013225.1). Classification (NCBI taxonomy): domain Eukaryota; kingdom Viridiplantae; phylum Streptophyta; class Magnoliopsida; order Asparagales; family Orchidaceae; genus Phalaenopsis; species Phalaenopsis aphrodite. Next base: position 7,991 of record NEWO01000843.1, read on the forward strand.
AGAAATGTCATGATTCTGAATTTGGAGGACATTTTGGGACTGATAAAACTGCTTATAAAATTTTGCAAGCTGGATTTTATTGGCCTACTATCTTTAGAGATGTTTATAGATACATAAAAACTTGTGATCAATGTCAACAAATAGGCAATATATCTAAAAGAAATGAAATGCCTCTGAATTTCATGTTAGAAGTTGAAATCTTTGACTTTTGGGGATTAGATTTCATGGGACCATTTATTCCTTCATTTGGGAACTTCTATATATTAATTACAAAAGACTATGTTTCTAAGTGGATTGAAGCACAAGCTTTACCTCGTTGTGACGCTAAAAGTGTTTCAAGATTATTAATGAAAAAAGCTTTCACTAGATACAGAATGCCTAGAATGATTATCACTGACGGAGGATCCCATTTTAAGAATAAATATGTTCAGAGATTGGCAGAAAAGTTTAATATTATTCATAGAATCTTTATTGCCTATCATCCTCAGACCAGTGGGTTAGCTGAAGTTTCTAATAAAGAGATTAAACAAATACTTGAAAAGACTGTAAACCCTAGTAGAGTAGATTGGTCTACTAGACTGGATACAATATTATGGGCTCACATGACTGCTTATAAACCTTCTATTGGAATGACTCCTTACAGACTCATTTTTGGAAAGACTTTTTACTTACCAGTAAAATTAGGCATAAAGCATATTGGGCGATTAAAGAATTTAATTATAAGTTGAAAGATGCTGGTAAGAAGAGATTGATATAATTAAATGAATTGGAAGAATTAAAAAATGATTCTTATGATAACGAAAGAATTTATAAGGAGAAACTAAAATTATGGCATGATCAGGAGATTAACCAAAAGAACTTTGAACCAGGATAAGAAGTTTTGCTTTACAACATTTGGCTGAAGTTATTTTCTGGGAAATTGAAGTCTCGTTGGTTAGGACCTTTTACTGTGACTCAAGTTTCTACTTACGGAGCTGTTGAAATTGAAGATCAGAAAACTGGAAATAGATTTAAAGTAAATGGACACAGATTAAAATCGTATTTTAAGGGTAAAAGATAAAATTTTAAAGAGATTTTAATGATCAGTCAACCTGAATAATACCTGAATAGGTCGGGCTGACGACGTTAAACCAAGAGCTTTATTGGAGGCAACCCATAATTATCTTTATTTTTACCATGATTGTAGTAGTTTTCATTTGAAAATATCGTTAGTTTGTGGTATTAATAAGTTCTACTACTCTTATTTACCCTTAAATTATCATAAAAATTGGATCCCTGAAAAAAAATTGGAGCGCATTCGGACAAGAGCGAAACTGTGCAATTTTTGCCTTGGGGGCCGATGGCGCCCTCAACACCGCCAATGACGCCACCGATGGTGGGTTTTACCTGAGAGTCCAGACAAAATAAATACGGAGGCTTGCCGACGGTGACCTCGACTCCGCCGATGGCGAGACCGGCGAAATGGCGGTTACTTGAGTTTGAATAGCAGTTTTTGGCAGTTTTTGGGCGGGAGTTACCCTTTTAAACTCCCAAATTCAATTTCTAGTTCATATTTTCACCCAAAAAACAAAGTGAAACTCTACCAATTTCATTTCTATGGCGTCCAATTCCCCAGATAATCCCAGAATGCATGTTTTTAATCGGCGAAAGTTCATTAGTGCAGAAGCGCAGAGAATCTTCAACAAGTTACTAACGAAGAAAAGATTGATCAAGGAACAAGGATTTGTAAATCACGGATTGAATAATCCCTCTATGACAATTGAAGAGATGATAGTGAGGCAAAGATGGAAGTGTTGTGCTACACTACCACCGCCGTGGTTGTTCCTGTAGTGAAGGAATTTTATGCAAATTTGCACAGAATCAACCAGGGAGTTGTTTATGTGTGAGGTAGATGGATCACTTTAACTCCTGCACGAATCAATGAATTATACATGTTCAAGAATATTTTTTTCTGCCACTGTTCCAATTTTCATCAGATGAATGAAATTTATCAATATTTAATGGACGAAACTGATGACTGGGAAATGAGAGAGAACAAGTATGTTAGTTTTTCTACGACACTTATGAATCCATTTCAAAACATTGGCACTTTTTTATTTCTATGAAACTATTACCGACAATGAAGATAAGTAAAGTTTCTAAAAAAGTGTTATTTTGAATTATTCCATCCAAAGGGGACTGCCAATCGATATTTGATCAATAATTGTGAAGTCGGTTTTGGGCCTGATCGTTCATGGATCAACTTATGGGCTTGGACACCCTTCCATAATTTTCTCACTGTGCAGTCAGTTCCAGGTGTCCTACAAAAATTGGGAAAAGGTACTTCTACCTTAGAAGCCTTTGGACTCAACTAAGAGATTCCCAGCTTTTGAAGATGAAAATGACATGACCATTATAGCAGATCAATCATCTCAGAATTCACTGCTAGTTCAACTCTTAATTCCTGACAAGTCTTTGGTGATCCTGCGTAAAATCAAGAAATTGAAGAAGGAGGAACAAAATGTCATGAATGCGATTAATAATATCTCTGATTTCTTTGATCATCTGGACTGGAGGATGCAGGAACATTTTGATCACTTTGGACATTTAAAAGATAGTTTGATACAGTTGATGAGGAGGATGAAATGGATAGAAGAGGATTCTACTGAAAAATTTTTATTCTGACCCTTCTACAACGTCTTCGTTCATGTGCAATCAATGGGTGATCTCAGGGGAGAATCTAGTACTAAATCTAAATAATAGTAGATTTGTATTACTACTTATCTATCTATCTATGCATTTTAATTTGAACTATGTAATTTGAACTTTACTTTAGAATTATGCTTTTAGATTTCTATATAGTTAAGACTAAGCATAGGATGTTTTGTTTTCAGCGTTTTGAGTTTTGTGGCTTGAATTGCGACGCTGAATTAATGTGTCGAGGTTGAGAAAATACCAAACTTATGTGTGTTATGTAACGTATATTGTACCCCTTGGAATTTATATATAAATGTGATGTTTTGTGTTGTGGAAGTTTATTTGTGCTAAGTACATTATTTAGTCACTTAAAATTATGTCTATAATGATTGAAAAGATGTTGTTAAGGCTTGAAATTGATCAAAATCTCAAAAAACTGGGATTTGAACCAAAATCAGTAGAGCCCACCGACGGTCTATGATCTTTTGTAATAGAAATGGATGTTTATGTATATTTGGACTTTCATTTTTATTGTTATGTTGCACTTTGATAATTTCAATTTTTGTTATAAAGTTAGTGTTATAGTTAAATTTTCATGTGTAGTTTAATAGATGTTGAGTAGTATTTTGTGGATTGTAATGTAATGTGAATTTTATTTTGCATTTTAATTGTAATTGTTTTGTGTAGTATTGTGGTTGTGTTAGGAAATGTTGTGTTTGTTTAATGTTTTAGTTTTATACTTATTTCAAAATTTCATTACCCAAAAATTTCTTTAATGATTTATATGTGTACAAAGCTCCTAATATTACTGACCAGGTGAAGTAGAAATTTTGAGAAGGCCTGCAAGAATTTCAGGATGATGAAAATGCCTAAAATACTGAGGTATAATTTATATTTAGAGTTTTTCTTTCCACTTGTATTATTTTATATTGAAAAATTTAAGTTTGGGGAAGGGAAGAAAAATATTAACTATTAGATGTCCTCTATTTCAATATTTTTAAAAATTATTTATATGATTTTATGTAGTGAATTTAATTCAGGTAACTATATTTTTGTAGGTATTTAAATATTATGGTAGATTTAAAGAATTATTTTTGTAATGAAAATTAATTTTTTAACTTAAAATATTTAGTATAAAAGAATAAGATTATAGTTAACTATTTAAAGTAAATGAAACTATATTTTGAAGTAATAAGAATCTGGAAATTCATTTGAGAAGAAAAGATTGGGGCTCAATGTTTTAAAAACTATGAGATATTTATAAGGTAAGGAATGCTTTGATGAGGACCAATTTTGAAAGGATGTTTAGGCAACTCTTGGGAAAACTCATCCACAACTTTAAAATAAGATTTTGGCCAAAAATTGAGAAGACTCTCGAGGTTCTGAAGGGGGAGAGACTCAAAAATTGAAGTGTGAAACAAGTGTAGAGAGTCTAAATTGTGAGGAATTCTTCAAGAGATTGTAAGAGTGGAGCGAAAGTGAGAGATTTCTTCCTCCTTGCTGCTTCGAAGAGGAATTCTATGTGCTGTAAAGAAAGTAAGAGATTCAGAGGAACTTCGAGGAGTTTTCTTGGGGAGAAATTAGAGATAAGTTTATTTATTAATGTAGTTTGTATGTCTTTGATTTTATATATGAATTCTGAGTTTTGTTGTGTTTTCCCCAAGAGATCTGGGTAATTTTCTCTTCCTTTCTCCTTGTCTTGAGATTTGTGAAATGGTGATTTGAATTGGTGAAGCCATGAAAATGTTTAAGAAATTATGATGATCTTTTCACTTCAATATTAATTTACTTTCAATCTGACAAATTGATTTGTTAAATTATGTTGAGTTTTACAACTGAAGCGAAGATTACATCCAAGATTCAGGAAGGTGAATGCCCTTAGAAGTTGGGTACAAACAAATAGAGAAATAACATTATTGGGCTTAGAATTGGAGATTTTAGAGTGACAGACTAAAATCCCCAATTTGGTTCTATCATTTGGGTGTTGAAGTGTAGATGTTAGCCCTCAGGTGAGGGGAACGTGGGAGCTGCGAAGCGAGAGCCGGCATCCTCTCAGCCTAACTACAGATTCAGTAAACAAGCATGGAATTAGTCAATGTTCTTTATGTCTAAACCAAAGGGTAAAGAATAGGTATGCTCCTATTTGACACAATATAATTTGAACTAATTCACTTTATCCATCCACAATAATTTCTTGACTAGGAGAAGGATGCTTTCTTATACATTGAAAATCACATTCGAACCTTCATTAGTATAATTAGTTATTTAATAATTATTAAAATTACATATTTATTTTAATTGCCTATTAGTGACGGATAAGTAAATTGAACTTCATTGTTGTGATTAAAGTATTGATTTTCTAAAATCTTAGTTCGTAGTTCTAATCTTACTCCCTGTGGATCGATATCTAGGATTCCAATAGAGCTATATATTACTTAAGCGATACATATACTTGTGTTGATAAGTGTGACTTTAGAGTCATTGAATATTTATTTAATCCATATTTATCGAATCTATAACTGTTATTAAGTGTTTGGTACAGTTGCTGAGGAAGTAAATCTTTTAGTAGCAGTATTAAATACTTATATTTTTAAGCACATATAAAGTCGCGGTCAGTGTGAAAGAGGATTGGTTCAAATTTGGAACATTGTGTTGTAGAGTCCAAAGGAGGAAGAACTATGGGATGTCATGGATCCAGAGGAGAACCCCAGTAATTTCCCAAGCTATCCTAATGTTTGGCTTCATTTATGAGGAGAAATATTTAAGTGTTTCATCTTGCCAATTTTATTAGTTAGGGCTTACATTCGTGTGAAACTATCACACAAATAGCTTGGAAGATGTGAGGGTTTAGATCATGACAAACGACAACCTCAGAATCCTAAGACGAGTTAGGGCTTATATTGTATAACAAGGTTATGCAAAGGCCAAGAGATAAGGTGAGTATTTACATTGCATAAGCAAGCAACCTCAAAGTTTTATGGCTTTTTTGTTTAAGTCTAAGGAAGGAAGATTGGTTTAGCTAGGAAAGACAGGTTTTGCTATTGAAGATGGTTGTGCTGCCCACCATGCTAGCTCTAAGCTCCTTGGAGCGACGAGTTTGAGTTTTCTAGTGTGTCAAGTTATGATGTCAAATCAGGTGGCCCTATGGTTGAAGTTATTTAAATTTTATGGGGGCATGTTAAAGTTGATTAGAGTGACATCGGTTATGTTCTTAAGGTCCCCTCGTTCCGGCAACACTATTTTCTATTGGATTCAATTAGTCCAAATGAATTTACTAAACTCAATTTAATGAGTTCCATAATTTCATTTAGACCGTAGGAAGCCTCGTTAGCAACTGTATGTTACCTTCTCCTAGGAATTCCCGATCATTTGATAGAGACATCTTAATTTAGTTGTAATTGTAGTTTTGTATAGTGTTTGTGATTAAATTTTGAGTTGTTTTATATTTTGAATATTGTGGCGGTGAATTTTATCTTCGTTGATTTTAGTTTTAGTTTTGGTTTGGGTTTTGTGGCTATCATAGTTTTAGTTTTCTTGCAGGGTCACATCGTTGTTCAACATGCAAATTTGTGAAAGCATAAAAGTATATCATAAAAGTACAAGAAAGACTACGTTGAAAACTGTAAAAGCGTACCTAGCGAGTTTTCTTGTTCCACCACCTAAAACTTAAAAGGCATGTTAAGGCAGCTTATATGAAGCAGGGAAGTAAAATTTCGGTGACCTACCTAACCCTAGGTCATATTTTGGTGGGTCCTTATTAATTTGATTAAGGATGATATTTGTCAAGCAAAACATATTAAGTTTATTAGATCTTCGAGGTATCCAACAGATCGAGAGAAAGAAGCAAGTCCGTGCTACTCTCTCGCTGCCTAGTGGAAAATCCCGAGCTCTTTTAAACTTATTATGTTGCTTAGTAATTCATCTTGTAAATACCCTTAGTGCTTAGTGAACATTGGTGTCTCGTTATCCTTAAGAATAGGGTAATTATCATTTATAATTTAATTTAAGAATTCTGTGGGTGAAGACGCTTAAAGAGACAAGTTTAAGAGACTTAGCTAAATTTTGACTTGGGTTTGTAGTGTTTGAAAAATGTTTTAATTTTCAATATTGTTTACTTTTCTAATCCTTATTTAAATGAAATTTGATTTATCCTAAGTCACTATTAAGCCCTTAAGATTTTGGTGAGTGTCTTAGTCATTGCAAATGAAATTGACTTATAAGTGCTGGTGATGATTCATTTCTTTTTTGTTTTTTGTTCATCAAATAGGGGTATTAAATCAGTGAGTTATTATCACCCAAAATCATACCCCTAGATCTAGGATCATTTAATCGGCTAGACTCCCAAATTTATGTAATTTAAGGAAATTGCAAATTTATCCTTTTTTAATTAGGACAAGTGAGGTTGGTTTCTACCGGTTAACCCCTTGTGTTTCAAACATCCAAATATTTTAATTAGAATCAACGATTTCCCATTTCCCTTTCTGAAATTAGGCCTAAATGTTAATTTAAGGCTAAATTTCCAAAATTACACATTTGCCCCTATTGCTCAATCACTTCATAATTCATCAAATTTAATCCAAATGACTTTTGAACTTTTATCCTATCTTATTCATGGGTCAAATGAGACATCAGAGGAGAAAGTGTGATTTTTCAAAATTTAATTTATCTATATAATTATTTTAAATGCAAAAATAAGATTTCTCAAAGAAAATTCCTAACTTGACCAAGGAAAATCTTAATCCCTTGAAATTTTTACTCGAGGTAGGCATAGACTAGATAAGCCTTTGAACCAAATTTCAAGATTTTTTGAATTTTATTTTGAATTTTAATGATTATTTGAAGTTATGGAGTGTTTATTAATTATAAAATATTTTAAATGTGGAAAATTGAGTTTTATATTTTTATTAAATCTCTCTAATATCAAGGGACACAGAGAAACACATTTCACAATTTTTTATTTCTCTTTGAATTATTGGAATTATTTTAGTAAAAATTCATTTTTAGCCTTTAAAAATTATTTTAAGCTTCAAAATTCAATATCTTTATTTAGAAAATCAGGAAAAATATCTCAAATGTTCCTAAGTGCTTAGGAAACATTTTAGAACATTTTCATGAATTTTATTATTTTTGTGATTTTTATGGATTTTTTAATTATTTAAATATTTAAAAATAGGATAAAAATTAAGTTTTTATTTTAAATACCATTTTTATTTTTAGAAAATATCCTGATCACAAAGAGCTCAAAAAAACAAGTTTTTATAATTTTTTAGTTTTATTTTTATTTTTAAAATCATTTATGTGCCAAAATGATATTTATCTTGAAAAATCAATTTAGGTCATCAAATGGACTCAAAAGGCTTTGAAATTTTTATGGTGAGTTCTCTGGATCCTAAAAAATATTGGAGAAAAATTTTAAGTCATTTAGATGTTTATGTTTCCCAAAATTAATTTTATTTAGGGTTGGTGAAGATTAAGTACATTCTTAATGACTTAACTCATAAAATTATTTCGAAGGGGTCCTCTAGTCATAGAAAACCATCCAAGATTTTATTAAAATTTTCTAGTCAACATGCTAATTATCATAATTAATTTATGCAAATAATAGACATAAACTTGAAAAATATGGATATCTGTCTAGGGACCTCCTTTGACTTAGAAAAAATCAGAAGATATCCCCTAAAATAGAGACAACAATATGCTAAAATTTCAATCCATGGTGATATGCCTATATGCATGGAGAATAAAAACATTCAAATCAGTTTTTAATTAACTAAAAATAAAATATGCATCACATGGACTTAAAATTATTTCCACATTATTCTCCTCTATTCACTGAGCAAGAGGGTATTTTTATTTTATTTTTATAATTTTTCTACACCAAGATATAAATTTTTAAAGTTAGGGATCATTTTTTGATTTTTTAAATGCCCTATTTATCTATTTAAATGTGTGGCGCTGACTGGATCTTAGGCAGCTCCGAAGGCATGCGTGGTGCACTCTAGTTGGACGCTGCCATCCACGTAGTCGCTGACTCGGCCCTCGGTTCGTGTAAGGAAGCGCTGTCCGGCTCAATCTTTTCCGTTCATCGGATACACGCGCAATCAGACGGTTCCTCGTCATTGTCCCCGATAGAGTGATCCAGTGACCGTCAACACTAAAACCCTAAGATCTCAACCTAGACTCAACCAAATCACTTTGGGTTTGATCCTATGGACTTGTCTAAGTGAGACAAACATATCCAAACAGTAACCATGCAATTAATTTAAGCCTAACCAAATGGAGAATCAAAATAGGCTCGAGAGGAGGAGAAGTTCAATACCTTGGCTCTGATAAGAGAAGCTTCGATTAGAGATGGTCGACACGTTCGTTGGGGTCCAAGGAGGCTAGGGATTAAGCCTCTGACTGTGGTACAAAGCCTAGGTAGGAATTCGACAAGCCCAATTTCAGGTGTTGGTCTAGAGATATGCTAGAGGCTCTGTGAAAGGGGAATTTGATGGGGCTTTTCCTTCTCTTACAGTGGTGAAGGTGTGGGTGAGTTTAATTTGATTTTTGTGGAGTGTAGGAATGTAATGAGCTCTGTCCTAGATTCTAAGCAGAGATTCAAGCTCAAAATTGGGCTCTGGCAAGGGGATTCAGAGCAATGTGGTGGTTGGATTACACTCTGGAGGACTCAAAGAGGCTTTGAGTTCAATTTGGGTAAATCTCTCAAAGGAAATTTTAGCTCTCCTCCCATGGCCATATAGGGGAGCTTTTTTAAAAAATGGCTTAAGGTTTACTGTCATGGCCAATTAGGGGGTGAAATGTGCTGCCTAGGTGGAGGGTAGAGAGGCTCCAACATTTAATTTGGATGAGGTGGCCTCTAGGATTGAATTGGGTTTAATCCCACGGGGGTGGCTCTCGATTTGGCTATTTTCCGGCCATTAGACCGTCCGGCCAACCAAGGGGAGGTGGCTAGGAGCTCAGGGAATCCAGGGGAATATGTCACAACAATTTAATGTGTTTAGGCTTTATTTTGGCAAAAATATCCTAAGCTTAAGCAAATATGGAATGAAATCCCTTAATTTATGGGAACTTTGGTCTATGTCTTAGTTTAAGTGGTTTTAAGAGGTTTAGGCTCGCCACTGAGGTCAAACTGGTGGGTGTGGAGTCATTAATTTGGTGATTTTGGGGTAGTTAAACCATCTTTAGTGCATGGGTTCAAGTGATCAAAGCTTGGGTTAGGGCTATGTTAGCCATGTAAATTGGCCTAATTGATTGATCACATTGTGTAGATGATTTTTATGAAGATTTTTAGTGAAGGGTTGAAGTGATTTTGAGTTCAATTGGTAGGTCAATTTGAGGGATTTTTTAAATTTGGTCAATTTGGGTTTATTGGGTTAGACATGGGTCTAGGTTGATCTAGCCTTGGGCTAAGTCCAAATTGAATGGTCCACATGATCAAGGGGGATGTTGTTAAAATTTTTCATGAAGAAATAGGGTGAAATTTTTTGGGTTAAGGCCCTCAATTTGGTGAGATTTTGAGACATGACCAATTTGGGGAAAATTTGGGGCCTTTTGGACTTAGGTTGAAATCAAATGAAATTGAGGCCTTGCCAAGGCCAATTGAAGGTTAATTTTGATGTATAGGAATATTATTAAGGTTTCTTCAATAGAAATTGTGGCCAATTGAGTGGGCTATGGGTTCAATTTGGTGAGATTAGGTCATGTGCCCAAAATTGGGGTTTTAATCTAAATCAAAATTGAGCTCAAATCATGGACCAATTGAGCTTGGGTTTGGTTTATTTTGGTCACATTGAGGGTGAATTTTATTTTGGGATTGAAATTTGTGGAGATTGGGATCAGATTGATGGGCATTTGAGGTAGATTTGGGAAAAAATGGGTATTGAAAAGGCAAATTGGGGGTTCTGGTAAAAATGGTCAAATTAGCCAAATTGGGTCATGTCGTAGTTGAGGAAAATGAAATTGGCAATATTTGGGAGTTTTTGGAATTTTTAGGGCTTTTTTTAGAATTTTTGGAATTTTGGGCTAAGGAGGGGTGTTTTGGTAATTTGGCCAACTTTGGTGATTTTGGGTAGTTTGGGTGTTTTCAAGGTGCTTGAAATAATTTTTGAACTAATATGGGTATTTTTTTGGTAAATTTGGGAATTTTGGCCAAATTTAGGGTCTCAATGTATCTATGTAATTTGGGGAAGTTTAGGGGCAAAATGTTAGGCTGGGTATCTTGACAGAGTTGGAGTGCCAACCACCATCAATAAGGCATGGACTAATGGAAACCCCATTTTGGGTCCTCGATGTAGTGGTCTTAGCTAAACACTAGCCTCGAGCTAGGGGATTTAAGGGACCACCTACATGAGTCTCCCAAAAGTATCAAGGGACCAAAGCCTAGAAGTTTAAGTTTAGGATTATGAGTGATTGTGAGTGCAAATATGTACCTTAAGCCCTAGAAAAACACTCAGGGTTAACCCTAAGGTCTAACAGTCCTAAGGGTGACTCATCTTGAGTTCGCCCATAATGACCTCACCTACTAAGTGCTGGAGGTTAGGACCAATATGTGGAACTTTTGGTTGAGTAAAGAGGAGTGTAGAATTTCTAATGGTGAGGGTTCCTTTTCTAATTTTCTAAGAATAGTCAATAGAAAAGTCCTATGGCTAGAATTTAGGCTACTAAAGAGGAAGGAAAGCACCTGAACTTACATCCAACCCAAGAGATGACGAAGAAAATATTTGCTACGTTGAGGAGGAAAAAGCCGGGACTCACATCTAAGTTAAGAGATAGCGGAAAAATATATTGATCATGTCAGGAAGGAAAGCACTGGAACTCATATCAAACCTAAGAGGTGATGAAGAAAATATCTCCTACATTGAGGAGGAAAGCTCTGAGACTCACATCCAACCCAAATGGAAGCGGGAAAATATATCAATCACGTTAGAAAGGAAAGCACTGGGACTCANGAAAGGAAAGCACTGGGACTCACATCCAACCTAAGAGGTGATGAGAAAAATATCTGCTACATTGAGGAGGAAAGCTCTGGGACTCACATCCAACCTAAGAGGTGACACAGAAAATATCTACTACATTTAGGAGGAAAGCTTTGGGACTCACATCCAACCCAAGTGGTAGTGGTAAAATATATCGATCACGTTAGGAAGGAAAGCATTGGGACTCACATCCAACCTAAGAGGTGACAAAGAAAATATCTCCCTATGCAGAAAATATGCAGATTCAAACATGTAAATTCGTGGTGAATATGTGAATAGAATATGAAAATATGTGAAGAAATCAAAATTTAGGTACTGATTCGGAAATAAGATTTGAAATTTAGGTATCAATCTTGAAAAGAGAGTCAGAAGTTAAGTACCGACCTTGAATATAGTGAATCAAAAACATAGGACTGATTCAAAAATGTGAGAATTGAAATATAGGGAGAATTCTTAAAAAGAGTTTATTGTGTTGAATTTACAGAAATGCATTATGTGAAAACGTTGATTTTGTTGAAGAAGGTTTGTAGAGTTTAGTTGGGCTTTGTGTAGAACACGAAATTCTGCGGGGATGTGAAGAGAGTTAATGCAGATAAAGACGATTGTGCTGCGCGCACAAAGAGTAAGAAACTCCGAAACCGAGGAATCCACCCAATAAATTCATTTTATTTTCTTGTTGTTTTTATCACATTTAATTTTTTAAAATATGTCTCTAAAATTTTAATTTTAGTTGGTTGATTTTCAAAAGAAATTTGTTTTGTTGTTTGTTCGCTTGTGATTATTTTTATTTGAGTTTTATTTTATTGTTAAAAGGTTCTTTGTTTCATTCTTTGTTCATTAAAATTTTGAACCAACGCATGGCTCGTGACTTCCATCCATCGTACAAAAAAAGGCAATTGATAAAAATTCACATTTCTGAGGGAAATCTTCATTAATCTGCTCCAATCAAGATGACACAGATCAAACATAGGCTAACGCCTCAAAAAGGTACGATATATAATCCATATCAAAGTACATCCAAAACATCTCATGCCATATATACATCGTAAGCTGAGTATGTTTGATACATATCATGTTGCTGCAAAAAACGTGAACCCTCTGAACATCTGTATCAAGTATGAAGAGCTCTTGATCGAGCAGACCTTCTAAGCCATGCTTGAGAACAAGAGTTCGCTTCACATATACTTAGAGCTACAACCCTCTCATAGCTCGTACGGTAGCAGTTCTTCTAGTACTGGGTCTGGCTGAAATCCGTATGGTGCTTTGCTGTCGTCCATCCTATGGAAGGTTACAAACACCCTACGGTGTCGCACCCCTAGATTGCAGTGCTTAGCGACATCTGCCCCGTTTCCTTTCAGGACCAAAACTGAACTAACTGGCAGCAGAATCTCCACAGCTCCTCTGAACTCGCCAACGTCGACATTGTGAATTTCTTTTCCAAATAATATATTGCTTTTTCTCATGACTGAGACCGTACAGAAGGGCCTCACAAAATTGTGGTGGTCTATATGGGGAGGGATGCAATCACCCTCGTCATAAATGTTGATGATGCAACTATTCTGGATGCAAGTAGTTGACAGTAAGTTCCATCTGACCATCCTCTTGATCATCCACTTTATTATAGGAGGTAGTGGATCTACCTGGTCATGTATGAGGATCCCTGATGGATTTCCTTGTCTATCATTATAATAGCAACCGAACTGAATGGTGACTGTTCCTTTTCCTCTCATTCATTTCTTTGGCTCAGAATATGTTCTTTCCATGAGAAGGCCTGCTTGGCCTCTATCCCTCAAGTCAAAGATGCTGTCAAGAATGCTTCTTTCGTCACTTTTGGAGAAGACCCTGGTATACAACTCCAGGTCTTCCAGTATGTTGACGAATCTTTCTTGGACTTCCTCATAAATTTAAATTCTCTTTTATTCACCTTGCTTATTTTATAGTACTCCATCGTGCTAGGAGTCGACAACTGTCCCTGACATTCCTACATCTGGACATCGGCAGGAATCCAAACTGGCGTTGACTCATCTGGAACATGTGATTCAGCACCTAAAGGGATATACGACTCTGGACTCCATGGTATATGCTTGTCTGTCCCTAGTGGGACATATGGCGCATCCATCATAAAATCTGCGGTCTGAGATCCTTCGGTGGTAGAGTTATACTCCTTCAATGTACTGTAGTGTTGTAGATGTAGGACATTGTAGTCTGAACATTCTACAAATGCCCCTTTGGCTGATGTCCCTACAAGTATCTCAGCGTTGCACGTCGGACAACCCATGCATAAGGCATCTGAAGCTGAAGGTGTCTCTAGCTCTGTGATGAACCCCAGTTCTTCATCTGTGGCGGGTAGGATGGAAGAAGTCTCTTTTATGTCTGGATCATAGATATTCCCCTCAGGAATAGGGGTGAGTAAGTTGTTTGCTTCCTTCTGACGTTTGTGTTCTCCCCATAGAAAATCCGTCTGTTTTCTGTGGCTGACATTTATGCGCTGAGTCCTGCAAAGCGAAGCGTCTAGCAGTCGTTCAGTATTCGCGGCTACCAGGCCTCCGGCTGGTGTAGCTATCATGGATGGCAGACGGTTGGGCCCCTCCCTCAGGTCCTGCTCTATCATCACGTTCTTTCCTTTATGTGATGTATTGTCTTTGGCGGCCACACTCAGCAGTGAAGGCAATCCCTCATTTTCTCGGCAGCTGACTACATTCATCAAAGGACCTTCATAGTCCATATTGACTTGGTTAAAGTCCAAGTTGAATTTTATGGTGCCACCTTGAGGTGTCATTTCCTCATTCAGTGCGAGGCTCCAACCATCTTTAAAAGTAAAGATCAGCCTCTGTCCCGACATTTTTCTGCAGACGAAAAGAAAAATATCAGTGGGCCGAAACTTGACATGAACGAGAACAAAACAAAGTATTTATTAAAGTAAATTTTAGTTTGTTTTGGTAAAGAGAATTGTTCATTTTATGTATGAATTTTTTTTAATTTAGTGGAATATTAAGTTTAAAAGTAGAAAGAAGAAAATTTGTAGTTTAAAATTTTTCTCAAAATTCTCATTATATTGAGGTTAATTACAAAATTTTGACCCGGTCATAGACATTTGGCCACATAGATAACCCCAAAACAATCAAAGTTTCAAAGTTTCAAAGCAAGTGAAGGCAAGCGACATTAAGTTGCGTAATAGGTTTTCAGGTATCGTCCATTTATTGGTAACATGGGTTTTTCGCCCTAGAAGTCCACTAACTGGTAGACTCCTCATGTGAAGACCTTTTCAACGACAAATGGTCCCTCCCAAGTTGGCTTAAAATTTTCACCTATTTCACGGCGTTCAAGAATAAATCTTTTGAGCACAAGTACGAGGTCACCAATTTTGAATGTCCTTGGGCAGACCAATTTGTCATGGGCTTGTACCATCTTCGATTGGTAAAGCTCCAAGTGTTATTGTGCTTCTAGTCATTTTACCTCAAAACTTTCTAGTTCTTTAAATCTGAGTTTTGCACTTTCTTCTGTTGTGATTTGGTTGGCAACAACAACTCTAAGAGACGGTGTCTGGATTTCTAGCAGTAGCACTGCTTCAGACCCGTACACGAGCATATAGGGTGCACATTGAGTGGGAGTCCTGAAAGTCATCCGGTAGGCCCACAAGGCTTCTAATTGTTTGTTGTGCCAATCCCCTTTGTTTTCATTCAGTGTTTTCTTCAAAATCTGTACCAGTATTTTTTTTAAGGCTTCAGCTAGGCCATTTGCTCTGGGATAGTAAATCATAGAGTATCTCCAATCTATCTTGTGTCTTTTGACGAAATTATTAATTTTGGGGCTTTTAAAAGCTGTCCCATTATCAGAAATTATTCTTCGCGGTACTCAGAAACGGTAGACAATTTAGTTTTTAAAGAATTGAAGGACGTGTTGTGTCGTAACGTCACACAACGGTACTGCCTCTACCCATTTGGAGAAGTAATCTATAATGAAAAGTATAGACCTGTGTCCTTTGAAAGATGGAAGGTCTATCAAAACTATTATGTCCATGCCCCAACACTCGAATGGCCACGAGGCAACAGTTGAGTGTAGCACATTCGGAGGCTCGTGTAAGACCACCCCATGCACTTGGCATTGGTGACATTTTCTTGTTGTATCCATGCAATCAGACATCATTACTGGCCAATAATATCCAAGTCTTTTGATCTTCATTTTCATTTTCAGCCCTAACTGATGAGCGCCACACAGTCTACCATGTACTTCTTTGACAATATTTTGTGCTTCGGGTTTGTTCAAACCCCGTAGCCACATCTGGTCGAATGATCTTCTGTAGAAAACGTTTCCCACCAGGGTGTAAAATATGACCCTTCTTGTGATATGATGTGCTTCAGACTTGCCTTCTGGTAGTTTTCCAGTATGCAAATATTTTAATAATGGTTTGCGCCAATCTTCATTGATGTTTACAACTATATTTATTGCTTCTTCTTTTCCGAACTTGTGTAAAGTTTTGAGGTCGATTTGAGACAAGACATATTTTCCTTGTATTGTGATTTCAATGGAATCCTCCAGGGGACTTGCCATTTCCTTAGAAAATTTTGCTAGAGAATTGGCATGGGCATTTTCTCCCCTAAGAATCTGGTAGAAAGTCACATCGGGGAGCTGCTCCAGCAGTTTCATTGTGTACTGATGGCACTTTGTTAATCTTGGTTTCAAGATTTTGTATTGTCAGGTGACTTGTTGGATGACGAGTTGAGAGTCACCATAAATGACAATGTTCGTTATATCCATTGAGATTTCCACTTCCAACACGATGATTAAAGCTTCATATTCTACTTCATTGTTGGTGCAAGACTATGTCAGGTGATATGAGAACCTCAACATACCCTTATTTGGCGTGATAAAGATCAAACTGATCCCTGCTTTGCCTGGTAAATTGTGCCTGATCCTTTGTCTTTTCTAGCTGACGAAGCACCATCGAAGTACATCTCCTAGCATTGCGCACTGGAGAATTTCATTTGTAGTATTTGCTCGTCTGGTAACTCGTCGTTGAGGGAGGACCCAGCTGGCAGTGGGTGTGCAGTGAGAAAATCTGCTAGTATATGTCCCTTGATAGCACAGAGTGGAACAAAAGTTATATCAAATTGCAATATGATCATTGACCATCTTGTTAAACATCCGGAGAGTGTTAGTCGGGTCATCAGATATTGCAACGGATTAACTTTTGAGATTAGGGTAATCTTATGAGAAAGCATGTAATGTCTAAGCTTTTAAGCGTAAAAAATTAACGTTAGACAATGCTTCTCAATAGGTGGATACCTTATCTCTGTTGGTATTAGGTGACAACTCAAGTAGTAGTGTGCATTTTATTTACCCTCATCATTGACTTGGGCTAACAGAGCACCAAGAGAGTCGTCTAAGGCCGCGGTATAAAGTATCAACAGTTTCCCTGGAATAGGGGCTGCCAAACAGGAGGTGTCATTAGATATTTTTTAACGTCCTCGAAAGCCCGCTGGCATTTTTCTTCCCAAACGAATTTGGCATCCTTTTTAATTAATGTCGGGAAAGGCTGGCACCTACCTGAGAAATTAGAAATAAAGCATCTCAGATATCATGGAGAGTGTTAAATCAAATGTCGAAG
Source organism: Phalaenopsis aphrodite (assembly GCA_003013225.1). Classification (NCBI taxonomy): domain Eukaryota; kingdom Viridiplantae; phylum Streptophyta; class Magnoliopsida; order Asparagales; family Orchidaceae; genus Phalaenopsis; species Phalaenopsis aphrodite. The sequence goes on from NEWO01000843.1 coordinate 25,253, forward strand.
GCACACTTTAAGGAAATCATTTTAAGGTCCTATTGTCGTAACCGTTCATGATGAGTTGAACGCCGAAGTAACGCCGAAATAAAGCTCCTCATCATGATGAGTTGAAGTTTTCTAATCTGTCAATTCATGATGTTAAATCAAATGTTTCCTAAGTTCATGACTATTTAAATATCATGGAGAGTGTTAAAGTTGATTAGAGTGACACCGGTTAGGATCCTACGGTTCCCTCATTTTGACACCACTTTTTCCTTTCAGACTCACTTAGTCCAAATGAATTTACTAAACTCAACTTAATGAGTTCCATACTTTCATTTAGACAGTCAGAAATCTTGTTAGCAATCGTAGGTTACCTCCTTCTAAGGATTCCCGATTATCCGATAGAAATATTTTAATTTAGTTGCAATATTTGTTTTGTTTTGTTTGTGATTAAATTTTGAGTTGTCTTACATTTTGACTATTGTGACAGTGAATTTTATCTTGTTTAATATTTTATTAGTTTTTTTTTTTGACATGCAGGGTGACTTTAAGCATGCAAACAAGAAAAAAAATACAAAAAATTAAATGCAATAACTTAAAAGTGTACCTGTCAATTCTTCTTGCTCCACCTGAAATGTTAGCTTTGACAATATGTATATATTTTTTGCAAGAATTCAAGTTACAGGAGTAGATGAAGGTATAGCTACCAAACCCCAAGTTATGAATTTTTTTTATTCTTGGAAGATCTTAGTGGATGATTTTAGAACAAAATATAGCAAGTTCAATTTGCCCTTCAGAATATTCAAGAGATTTCAAAGTGCTCTGAGTATGACCTTGAACCACTTTGAAGATTTCTTGAAATATTTTGAGTTCATTTTGAACTTATCGTATTACTTTATTAATCATCTGAGGTTAAGCTAAGGTTATCTCATTGCTCAAGGAAACTTGATTTTTTATTTATCCCAAGCCTAGGACACTCCATTAATCAATTGATGATCATTTAAGAGCTATGTGGGTAGACAGCCCAAAGGCAAATTTTAAGTAAGTAAAAGTTTTTGCTCCTAAAGTTAAAATCGGGTTCATTTTAAGGTCCTATTGTCGTAACCGTTCATGATGAGTTGAGCATAACCAGAAGTAACGCCGAAGGCACACTTTAAGGGAATCATTTTAAGGTCCTATTGTCGTAACCGTTCAAACATGATCCTCAAATCGTACAAATGATCTATTTTTTATTTGCTTTTGATGACTAAATAATCCACGTAACATTCTACTTGTTTATGGATGAGATCGTCAAAAATCTTCATCATTGCGCGCTGATATGTTGCTCCGGCATTCTTTAGGCCGAACGACATCACTGTGTAGTATAAAATTCCAATCGGTGTTCTGAAGGCTGTAAGTGCTGCATCCTCGGGAGCCATCTTGATTTGGTTGTATCCCAATGATCCATCCATGAAGGAGAAAATTTTGTGTGTTGAAGCGATATCTACCATCATTTCTGAAATTGGCAGTGGAAACTCGTCCTTTGGACATGCTTTGTTCAAATCCCTGAAGTCTACACAAACATGAATCTATCCATTTTTCTTCTTAACAGGTACAGTGCTAGCTAACCACGTGGGGTATTTTTCTTCTTTTACCAAGTTGACGTCTATTAATTTCTTCACCTTAGCGATGACTTGTTGTTCTATTTTGAGACACATTCTCTAGGGAGTTTATTTTATTTGGGTCATATTATTGTCCACCCCAAGTTTATGAACTGCAACCTCTGCTGATAGTCCTGGCATTTCCTCATAGCTCCATGCAAATCAATCTTTGAAATTTGTTAATATTTTGATTAATTCTGAAGATTCTTCATCATTGAGTAACAAACTTTTAAATGTAGATCGAGGTTGTCCTTCAGTCTCGAGGTTAATCTCTTTCAATTCATCAACGATAGATTTAATTTCATCCTCAAATTCTGGCAGAGCATCTTCTATTGGTTGACCATTAGAGTCATCATCCATATCGAGACAATCTTCTCCTGATTCACTAGTAACAACCGTACAAAATTCAGAATCATCGACTGTTCTGAGTGTACCAAATCCGAGACCCTCTTTTGAGTTGGGAGTTTGACTTTTAACATTCCATAATTTTTCAAAAAGTTGAAATTTATCTCTTGGTATTTGTTTTGGTAAATTTCCCTGCTGAATTAACATTTGAAGACAAGGTAAAAATTAACCAAAAGGCAATTCCATTAATTCATTAGGATCATCATCCTAATTTACATGTTTTTCAAGCTCAGTAGAGGTAGAAGTACAGTAAAATTTGATCTGCTTTGAACCAACACTACGGACTTCCTTGATCTCTAAACTCTCGACCTTTTAAGGGAGAATCGGAGTAAGGGTCATAGCATTCACATAGTGGTTTATCCGATCATACATTGTTTCATATTCATTCTTCTTTGTATCTTATAAGGATATCTCGTACTGATGTCTCTTTTATTTTGTCATCATTATTTTATCTTCGGAACTGTCTTCATTACCAATTTTGATAGTTGGCCTAGTCCGTTCAACGATTAAGTTTATTATTCCTCGTCCAAGTCCACGGCCTCGACCTCGGGTGCATGAGCTAAAAGAACCTCCACTAACTTGTTGTAAGGGAGTGATGGAATATTGTTGAAGCATAGTTGAATGGCCTCCTCTTGGTGATTTTTCTGAATCTTCTTTTTTGTTTGTCAGAATCTCACGCGAGAAGATAGTTTTCTTTGGTGGTGCGTAGTAGACAGCATCTTCATGAATATCGACTTCATGAATTGAAAACGGTTGTAGGTCTCCTTTGATGCAATTTTCTCGACCATCTTTACAGTACTTGATGCATTGGTGTAAGGATGATGGAACCATGTTGTGCTCATGAATCCATGGTTGATCCGATGAGCATTAAAAGAGGTCTTGGTGTAAATGATATGAAATTTAGCGGTTGTCATGAGTTCTCCAACCTTCATAAGTAATGTAATTGATCGAAGGGCTCTTTGTACCTTATGGTTGAATCCTCTTAACATCATTTTATTGGCCGTAAGCTCTTGAGCTTCAATATCTAAATAGGTTAATGTTCGTAGGCTCATCAAGTTAAGAGATACTGTAGGATCTACTAAGACTCTGGACAACACAAATCTACTGATGTTGATGGAGATGTAGAGTGGACGGTTGTGTTCGGTGGTACTGAGTAGCAAGTTTTCATCTGTAAAGGTTACCCAGGCTGTTCTTTCAATGAACAAACTTCATCTGAGGATGTATTGACCAACCAAGCTAAGCAAATCTCTGGGTCAAGCAAAACTGTAACCAGAGACTCTCTCATCTCCTGTGACAAGATCAGAGCATCGTAGATGCTTAATCAGGCCGACAACTTCCTAAGATGAGCTAGCACATTGTAATCAATTTTGTATGAACCTCCAATTTTATCTTGATTATGTGGTTATTCCACTGGTGGAGGTAGATGTATCTCTTCTCGAGTCATTATCTGCTTTTCTTTGTCTGTTGGAGCTTTTCTTGGAGGTAACACTTTTCCGCTTCTTAAGTTAACTTTCATGATTTCTTCTTCTTGAGCTACCATTGTTGAATCTTCCAGTGTTTCCTCTTCTTTGTCGGAAAGATCTAGGTTGATGGTAAGCGGTGTACCGTGGTGCTCGAGAATTGGCTCCTCGCTCCCAGTGCTATCGTAAACAGTGTCATTGATGTCTTCTTTAAATTTGACAACGAGTTCATCAGACTCGAGTACGGTTTGAGGATCATTTTGGGCATCAAGATTGAAGTTTGATTGGTCGTAATCAGTTACATTATCACTAGAAATAGTAAAAACATAGCTGAAATCACAATCATTATATTCATAAGACACCGGAGGGACAAAAAGATAATCATAGAAAGTCAAGGGTTCGAGGATTTTCTTCCCCGAATCCGAGACAACTAATCTGGTAGATGCGGCCCCTGTTCTACCCCTCGTGCTATCAATCTTCATAGTGACGCTTTTTTTCTTCTTCTTTGTCCTTGACGATGACGGATCTCCTAGCGAAACCTTCATCTTGGGCTTGGTGTGCTGCAGACTCTAAATGGAGGCTTGTCTTAATGCAGACTGGATCATGTTCAGTATTTTCCTGGATGATATGCTTCATACCTCATTCCATTCTTCTTCTCTGGTATATGCAAAAGATTTTTTTAATGGACCCTGTATTTGATTGAGGATCATTTTTTGTTCGTTCCAAGTTGTACTCCATCCATCTGTTCCAGTATACAGATCGATTGGGAGATTGGCTCGGCCAAAATCATATTTATGGAACCCTTTTGAGGTTCTCTTAAATATTCTTTCGGGATTTTTATGTTCGCTTCTTTAAGGTTCCTCTTGAGCCAGTCCTTAAAGATGAAGCATCCCTCTATAGTGTGTCCGAGCAACCAGTGGTATGGGCAAAAATTTGGTTCATTTTTCCTATCCACCTCTTCGAGCTTCTTCGGGTATGGCAGACTAAATTCCAGCTTCTTCATCAGTCTTCCGAATATTTTAGTCATAGCTTCATCTTTAAAAGAATACATTGTTTTATGTCGTTCTGGCAGGGAAATTTTATTATTCCTTATTCGAGGTGATCCTTCTTGAGGCGGTTGTTGGTTGGATTGACTACTCTCTTTCTGAGCATATAGTGACGAAGACTGGCGAGGATCTTCTGCATATATCTTCATCGACTACTTGCCTTTGTCGATGATCGCTACTACTCCTGATTTCTTTTTGAACACTCTGGTCACCTTAGCCTTTTCGTGTGACTCCATGTGCTTGATTTCTTCTTGAAGACTGTTGGCTTTACTAAGTCGTTTCTTGAAGGATTTGATGGTGAGTCCCTGGAGCATGAAAGGTACTGGCCCATGTATGCTCTTGAGTAGAATCTCAATTGCATGATATTCTTATAGCTGAGGTTCACATTTCATGCTAAGGTTTCTCCACCTCAAATTATAGTCCACTAAATTTTCGCTAGGCTTTTGTTTTTCCATCATGATCTCTCGAATTGACACATGATGTTGCGCCCCGGTGAATCTTTTCACAAACAGCTGTTCCAACTTGGAAAATATTTTAACTGACCCATTGAGAAAGTCAGCGTACCAGTCAAAAGCAATTCCTAATAAGCTTTTGAAGAACTGTTGGAAGAGTATAGCTTCATTTTTCCTTGTGTTGCCACAGCTGGCTCAGAAATGTGCTATATTATGTCTTTGATTCCCAGTCCTTAAAATATCTTGAAGTTTGGGGCCACAAAACCCTTGCGGAAAGGCACGACATCGAATTCCTCTAGCTACCCTTTAAAATTAGTGCACCACCCTTAGATTGGGTTTAAGCATTCCGCACTTGTTCAACCATTTGCTTGAATTTTTTTTCTGGTATATTACCTGATGGAGAATCGTTTATATGTTGCTCTTCTCTGTTTGCTGAAGCAAACTATCTTCTTTCATCTATGATGTGTATGATCTCCGACTGATTGATCTCTAGAGAAGCCAATTACAGCGCTTGTGATTGCCCCTGAATAGTGGCCATGGCAGTCATGGTTATAACCATTTCTTCTATTCTCTTCTCCAGTAGAATAACTTGTTCATCCTTTAAGAGGATAGCCCTACGCAACTCATCTATGACATTCTCTTCGGTGTGAAGTTGAGCCTCGCGTGTAGATGTGGCGGCTCTTATTTCAATTACATGGAAAACCATGAAATCTTCCTTCAAGTAATCATTGTAATCAAAATTGTCCTCGTCACTATCGACGGAAACTCCATGTTCTCGAGCCAACTCGGAAATCTTGATCCCGAGCCTCTCAACGTTTTCTTCAATTATTGATTCCTTGATCGCTTTAAGATTTGGAGGACCCTGATGGACATCCTCTACTTGTTCATCTATCTTGCTGGCTATTGTTGTGACGATGTCAGATTTTTTGGACCCTGACTTTATTCTATGTTCTTATCCCGCGGGCTTACCGGACTGTATCGGTGCAGCGACCTTGGGTACCCATACCTTTTCTTTTTCAACGATGATGTCTCAGGACAGAGTGTCTTAATAGAAACATCGATATGTCGAGAGAAAGTATGCTCCTTGTGGTGTAGACCGGCTATAGTGTCAGGTAATCGTCTTGTCTTTGCCTTTGGGATTGTAGGAATATCTCTATATTGGGTGACGGGTAAGATTTTCGGACCCAGTCTCGACTTAACCGGTTGACGACCTACGGTCCTGGTGGCGGTATAGTAAGTAGTAATCACTGTGGTATCAACTCTGTTCCCTAAACGGAACCAAACAAGGATGCGAGTAGGTGACACTCCAGTTGTCTTGTGAGACTATCTAGCGGACTTGACGTCCTTTAAAATTTCCTTCTTCTTGCGAGGGGAAATTGCATGTCCCACTCGTTTAAGTAACTTGCTAACTGAACATCCTTCTTTGGCAGCTAGCCTTTTGAAAACTGCACTAACTTGGGTGAAAGGAGTGAACTTCTTTCTCTCCTCACCATGTGCATGAAGTGGTGGTAATGCGAAGACGATTTTCTGGATACTCTAGTATCCATCGGTATTCGTCCTCATATGAGTGGATAAATTTATAGTAATCCTATTTCATCTTGATGAGGCTCTTCCTCAATGGGTGTCTTCTCAGAAGCCTGGGCTTTGATGGCCCTCTGAACCCTCCTATTATGATTCCTTTTTTGGGTTCAGATCAGTGGTACAGCACTTGAGCTTGTTCCGATTTCAAACACGTGTGGTGGGACAGTTAATCCCTCAGTCGAATCTTTAATAATAATTACTTTTTCCCCTTAGCAGCAGTGGGGATAGCAGGTTTGGCAAGTGCCGTGACAGCAGTAGTTTTGGTCTTCTTGCAGGCAGGGAAGTCTTGAAGGCAGTTAAGGTTGAATTCTGCAAACGGTTCCTGTATTTCTGGAGCGGCAATCTTCATCACTACAAACGGAGCTTTCCCGAGGATGACCTTGAGATCTTCAATTCTCACTCCAAATTTGATGGTAGGAGCGAGGTTACGGGCCTTGTGGCTCATTGGCAGGTTGCAGGAAAAGGCCAGCATTGGGTACCATTGTAGTAGGCTTGAAAACAGAAAGTTTTGGGGTTAGCTATATGGTCAAAACCTCGTAATTTTTAGTGCAAGCACTGAAAGTAGAGGTTGATCTGTAGACCGGGCAAGTCTTAATTTATGAGTTTTTTAAAATTTTGCTTAAGAAAAATCAAGAGGTGGAAAATTTAGTTAATATAAGAAAATTTTAAAGTGCACACAACACATCACAATTTTATTTAATTTGCAGAATAACAAATCAAATATGGAAGGGAGATGTGAAGTATTTTAGGACCCAATGCGGGACCCATTTAGTGGGAGACAATGGTCAGGTGGAACTAGTCCACTGACACACCTATTGGGGGTCCGACCCCACATAAAAATTTAAAGAGTCCTTAATGGCCTCCAAACCCCTCTGTTCAAATACGGTTGAACAGATAGTCCTGAAGTCCAAGGAGTTAGCCATACTTTCCTGAGACAGAAATGGGTAAAGTATGCCAACGGAAGAAGGATAATTTGGTTCAAGAGGGACATGGACACATTACCGATGTGTGAAGATAATATTTCTTGATTTGTATGGAGAGAAAATCACATCCCCAACGGAGTCTTCAAAAGCTGTCTGCGCTATTTTTGGCTGGAGGAGTTGCCCGTAAGAAGCTGTCAGTCACCGGAATCAAAATCTCATCGCCTGCTTTGGAAGAACATTTAATTTATATATATATTTAGTTTAGAAAAATATGAAATCAAACAGACCCCATATTTTTCATAGTTTGAATGAAAGAGTGATGTACCTCAAATCATGTGTCTATTCAGAAGGATAAACACAAGACTTAAGGATAAAGCTCGATCAAATAAACTAAGGAACATATGACATTCATTTGGTCTCTGAAACCTTTGTATTTGCCGACAAGTTCCCTTATTTAATATAAAGAATTAAATAAGGTTTATATTAAGCTAGGTTCGGACATGCTTCTTATAAGGGCAAGCCCCTATAGTTAATTACATCTTAAATAATCAAAGTCACTTAAGAAGACGCTCAATAAAAATCAGGAAATATTATCTTCAAGGAGTTTCAGAGGGTATGACTTTTCAGTCAGAACAGAGGTAGAGGTGTGAAACGGGATTGATTCAAATTTGGAACAATTTTTTATAGAGTCTAAAAGAGGAAGAACTAGGGGATGTCATGAATCCAGAGGAGAACCTCGTGACTTCCCAAGCTATCCTAATTTTTTGCTTCATTTCTGAGGAGAAATATTTAGATGTTTCATCCTGCTAATTTTATTAGTTAGGGATTACATTCGTTGAAACTATCACTCAAATAGCTTGGAAGATGTGACGGTTTAGGTTGTGACAAACGACAACCTCAGAATCAAAAGACGAGTTAGGGTTTATATTGCATAGCAGGGCTAAGCAAAGGCCTAAAGATAAGGTGAGGGTTTACATTGCATAAGCAAGTAACCTCGAAGTCTTATGGCTTTGTTGTTTAAGTCTAAGGAAGGAAGATTGGTTTAGCTGGGGAAGACAGGTTTTGCTGTTGAAGATGGTCGTGCTGCCCACCATGCTAGCTCCAAGCTCCTTGCCGCGACGAGTTTGAGTTTTCTAGTGTGTCAAGTTATGATGTCAAATCAGGTGGCTCTATGGTTGAAGTTCTTAGTGCTCAGTGAGAATTGTTGTCTCAATTATATAGATTAAGGAAACAACACTGAAAACTATAAAAGCGTATCTAACGAGTCTTCTCATTCCACCACCTGAAACTTAAAAGGCATGTTAAGGCAGTTTATATGAAATAAGGAAGTAAAATTTTGGCGACATTTCTAACCTAGGTCATATCTTGGTGGGTCCTTATTAAATAGATTAAGGATGATAGTTGTCAAGCAAAAAATATTAAGTTTAGTAGATCTCTGAGGTATCCAACAGATCTAGAGAAAGAAGCAGGTCTGTGCTACTCTCTCACTGCCTGGTGGAAAATCTCGAGCTCTTTTAAACTTATTATGTTGCTTAATAATTCATCCTATAAATACTCTTAGTGCTCAGTGAGAATTGTTGTCTCAATTATCCCTAAGAATAGAGTAATTATCATTTGTAATTTAATTTAAGAATTATGTGGGTGAAGACCCTTAAAGAGACAAGTTTAAGAGACTTAGCTAAATTTTGACTTGGGCTTGTAGTGTTTGAAAGAAATTTTAATTTTCAATAATGTTTACTTTTTTAATCCTTATTTTAATGAAATTTGATTTAGCCTAAGTCACTACTAAGCCCTTAAGATTTTGGTGAGTGTTTTAGTCATTGCAAATAAAATTGACTTATAAGTGATGGTGATGATTCATGTCTTTTTTGTTTTTTTTTCATCAAATAGGGTTATTAAATTAGTGAGTTATTACCACCCAAAATCATACCCCTAAATCTATGATCATTTAATCGGCTAGACTCCCAAATTTATGTAATTTAAGGAAATTGCAAATTTATCCTTTTTTTTAATTAAAACAAGTGAGGTTGGTTTCTACCAGTTAACCCCTTATGTTTCAAACATCCAAATATGTTAATTAGAATCAAAGATTTCCCATTTCCCTTCCTGAAATTTGGCTTAAATGTTAATTAAGGCTAAATTTCCAAAATTACACATTTGCCCCTAAGGCTCAATCACTTCATAATTCATCAAATTTAATCCAAATGACTTTGAAATTTTTATACTACCTTACTTATGGGTCAATTGAGACATCAGAGGAGAAAGTGTGATTTTTGAAAATTTAATTTATCTATATAACTATTTTTAATGAAAAAATAGGATTTTTCAAAGAAAATTCCTAACTTGACCAAGGTAAATCTTAATCTCTTGAAATTTTTACTAGAGGTAGGATTAAACCAGAGAAACCTTTAGAAAAAATTTCATGATTTTTTGAATTTTATTTGAATTTTAAGAATTATTTTAAATTATGGAGTTTTTATTAATTATAAAATATTTTAAATGTAGAATATTGAGTTTTAAATTTTTATCAAATCTTTCTGATGTCAAGGGACACAAATAAATAAATGTTACATTTTTTTATTTTTCTTTGAATTATTGAAATTATTTTAAGCTTCAAAATTCAACATCTTTATTTAGAAAATCAGAAAAAATATCACAACTGTTCCTAAGTGCTTAGGAAGCAATTTAGAACATTTCCATGAATTTTATTATCTTTGTGATTTTTATGGATTTTTAATTATTTAAATATTTATAAATAGGCTAAAAATCAAGTTTTTATTTTAAATACCATTTTATTTTTAGAAAATCCCTCTGATCACAAAGAACTCAAAATATAAGTTTTTTATAAATTTTTGAGTTTTATTTTGATTTTTAAAAAAAATTTAAGTGCCAAAATGATATTTATTTTGAAAAATCAATTTAGGCAATCAAATAGACTCAAAATGCTTTGAAATTTTTATAGTGAGTTCTCTGGATCCTAAATAATAGTTGAGATCAAAAATCAAGTTATTTAGATGTTTATGTTACCCAAAATTAATTTTCTTTATGTTTTAGGGTTGGTGAAGATTAAGTGCATTCTTAATGACTTAACTCATGGAATTATTTTCAAGGGGTCCTCTAGTCATAGTGAACCTTTTAACATTTTCTTGGAATTTTCTAATCAACATGCTAATTATCATAATTAATTTATGCAAATGATAAACATAAAATTGAAAAATATGGATCTCTGTCTAGGGACCTCCTCTGACTTTGAAAAAATCAGAAAATATCCCATAAAATAGAGGCGACAATATGCTAAAATATCAATCCATGGTGATATACCTATATGCATGGAGAATAAAAACATTCAAATCAGTGTTTAATTAATTAAAAAAATATGCATCACATAGACTTAAAATTATTTCCACATTGTTCTCCTCTATTCACTAAGCAAGATGATATTTTTATTTTATTTTTATGATTTTTGTACACCAAGATATGAATTTTTAAAGTTAGGGATCATTTTTTGATTTTTTAAATTCCCTATTTATCTATTTAAACGTGCGGCGTTGACTAGATCCTAGGCAGCTCTGAAGGAACGCGTGGCGCATTCTGGTTGGACACCGCCATCATGTAGCTGCTGACTCGACGGTTCATGTAAGGAAGCGATGTCTGGCTCGACCTTCTCTATCCATCTGATACACGCGTGATCGGACGGCTCCCAGTCATCATCCTCGATAGAGTGATCCTGTGACCGTCCACATGAAAACCCTAAGCTCTCAGCCTAGACTCAACCAAATAACTTCGGGTTTGATCTTGTGGACTCGTCTAAGTGAGACAAACATATCCATACAGTAAACATACAATTAAATTAAGCCTAATCAAATGGAGAATCAAAATAGGCTCGGGAGGAGGAGAAGTTCAATATCTTGGCTCTGAGAAGGGAAGCTTTGGTCAGAGATGCTCGACACGTTCGTTGGGGTCCAAGGGAACTAGGGATTAAGCCTCTGCTATGGTGCAAAGCCTATGTAGGAATTCTACCAACCCGATTTCAGGTGTTGGTCTAGAGCTATGCTAGAGGCTCTGTGGAAGGGGAATTTGATGAGGCTTTTCCTTCTCTCACTGTGGTAAAGGTGTGGGTGAGTTTAGTTTGATTTTTGTGGAGTGTAGGAGTATAATGAGCTCTATCCTGGTTTTCAGTCAGAGATTCAAGCTCAAAATTGGGCTCCGACAAGGGGATTCAGGGCAATGCGGTGGTTGGATTGAACTGAGGAGGTCTCAAAGAGGCTTTAGGATCAATTTCAGCTCTCCTCCCATGGTCGTGGATGGGAGTTTTTATAAAAAAATGGCTTAAGGCTTGCTGTCGTGACAAATTGGGGGGGTGAAATGTGCTGCCTAGTGGAGGGCATAGAGACTCCAACATTTAATTTGGATGAGGTGGCCTATAGGTTTTAATTGGGTTTAATCTCATGGGGGTGGCTCTCGATTTGGCCATTTTCTGGCCACTAGGCCGGCCGGCCAGCTAGGGGGAGGTGGCTATGAGCTCAGGGAACCTAGGGGATTATTTCACAACAATTTAATGTGTTCATGCTTTGTTTTGGCAAAAATATCCTAAGCTTAAGCAAATATGGAATGAAATCCCTTGATTTAGGGGACATTTGGTCCATGGCTTAGTTTATGTGATTTTAAGAGGTTTAGGCTGGGAACTAGGGTCCAACTAATGGTTGTGGAGTCATTAATTTGGTGATATTAGGGTAGTTAGGCCATCTTTAGTGCATGGGTTCAACGTGGGTTCAAGTGATCAAATCTTGGGTTAGAGCTAGGCTAGGCATGTTAATGGACCTAATTGATTGATCACATTTTGTAGATGATTGTTATGAAGATTTTTGGTGAATGGTTGAAGTGATTTTGAGTTAAATTGGTAGGTCAATTTGAGGGATTTTTGAAATTTGGTCAAATTGGGTATGTTGGTTAGACATGGGTCTAGGTTGAGCTATCCTTGGGCTAAGTCCAAATTAAATAGTCCACATGATCAAGGGAGATGTTTTAAAGATTTTTCATGAAGAAATAGAGTGGAAATTTTGGGGTTAAGGCCCTCAATTTGGTGAGATTTTGAGACATGGCCAATTTGGGGCAAATTTGGGGTCTTTTGGACTTAGGTTGAAATCAAATGAAATTTAGGCCTTAACAAAGCCAATTTAAGTCAATTTTGATGTATGGGAATATTATGAAGGTTTATTCAACACAAATTGTGGCCAATTGAGTGGGATATGGGTTCAATTTGGTGAGATTAGGTCATGTGCCCAAAATTGGGGTTTTGATCTAAATCAAAATTGAGCTCAAATCATGGACCAATTGAGCTTGGGTTTGATTTATTTTGGTCACATTGATGGTGAATTTGAGTTAGGTATTGAAATTTGTGGATATTGGGATCAAATTGATGGGCATGTGAGGTATATTTGGGGAAAAAATGGGTCTTTAAAAGACAATTTGGGGGTTTTCATCAAAGATGATCAAATTGGTCAAATTGGGTCATGTGGTAGTTGAGGAAAATGAAATTGGGAATATTTGAGAGGTTTTGAGAATTTTTAGGATTTTTAAGAATTTTTGGAATTTTGGGCTAATGAGGGGTATTTTGGTAATTTGGCCAACTTTGGTGATTTTGGGTGGTTTGGGTGTTTTCAAGGTGTTTGAAATAATTTTTGAACCAATATGGATATTTTGGATAAATTTGGAATTTTTTGCCAAATTTGGGGTCCCAAGGGTATCTAGGTAATTTGGGGAAGTTTATGGGCAAAAGACTAGGTTAGGTATCTTGGTAGAGTTGGTGTGCCAACCACCATCAATAAGCCATGAACTAATGGAAACCCTATTTTGAGTCCTCCATGTAGTAGTCTTAGCTAAACCCTAGCATAGGGCTAGTGGGTTTAGGGGACCACCTACATGAGTCTCCCAAAAGTATCAAGGGACCAAAGCCTAGAAGTTTAAGTTTAGGATTATGAGTTTGTGAGTGCAAATATGTACCTTAAGCCCTAGACCAACACCCAGGTTCAACCCTAAGGTCCAGCAGTCCTAAGGGTGATTCATTCCGAGTTCTCCCATAATCACCCCACCTACTAAGTGCTAGAGGTTATGACTAATACGTGGAACTTCAGGTTGAGTAAAGAGGAGTAGAATTTCTAATGGTGAGGGTTCCTTTTCTAGTTTTCTAAGAATAGTTAATAGGAAAGTCCTATGGCTAGACCTTAGGCTAATAAAGAGGAAAAACTAAACCGCAACCAAAAGTGAGGTTAACAAACAACAATAACAACAAACCTAACATATAAACTGCAAAATGATAAAACCCTGTACCTTAGGAGTGCTGCTTCGAAGATGAGCTTGGAGCGAACTCTGTGGGCAGCATAACGAGCAAAAATAAAAGAACATCTTCGAGAGAACAAACGAGATTGTCAAATAATGAGATATTGAATTATATAGTGAGCTTTTGAATTAAATAAAAAGTCGTAAAATTTTAAGGTAGCTCGTCTAGTACAAAATAAATCATCAACTTAGCTTTAGGCCTTTGCACAATGATGTTGTGCATATTAAGCCTTAACTCTCGTTAGTCTCTGAGGTTGTCATTCGTTACGACATAAGCACTCCTATCTTTCAGGCTATTTACATGATCGGTGTAATGCAAGTGTAAGTCCAAAATAATAAAATTGGTATGATGAAACATCTAATAATTTTTCCTTGAAATTGAAGCAAAATCATATGATAGCTTGGAAGTCACTAAGCTTCTCCTCAAGACCTGTGTCATCTACTAGTTTTTTTTCTTTGGATTTTAAAAATAATTATTCCTACTTTGAGTCATTCTTCATTTGATATTTCCTACGCCCGACCTTGAAATCCTAAACTTTGAGATTCATCAAGACAAATACCTTTGATCTAAATCGAGAGTTTTTTGTCAATGACTTTGGTCATTTAAGATGTAATTAACCATAGCGGCTTGACTTATAGTGAGCTTTAAGAATCCAGGTAAAATAAACCATATCTAATCTTTTATATTAGATAGCAAAACTTCTCAGTCAACATAAAATATTTCACAGACAAAAATGGATGTCATAAATTTTTTAGTTTATTTAATCGAGTCTTATTATCAAGTAATGTGTTTATTCCCTTGGATAGATGCATGCTTGTAGTGTTGTGCTTGTTTATTTAAACTATTATCTGTATGAGATCAAATAGGTCTGGTATTTTTAAATTTAAAATGCTACAACTTTCTTATGTTGACAACCAACAACGTAAAGTTAAGGGCTTTAAGCAGTATAATCAGTTAGAAAGGAAAGTTATAATTAACAAAGATGTTAAATTTGACAAGGCAAACTTGTTGAAAAATTAGGACTCAAAGTAGGTGGAGAGTTCTAATGGAATCATAGATATGTAGTAGAAGTTAGAATTTGATGCAACTCCATTAGTTTCATAGAGTTTGTACACTTTGACTCAAGTATTTGATTCAGTTGTGGCTCAGAAGATATTTGTTTGTAATGCTCAAGCGAAAAAAAGGTTGAGGATGAGATTTTGGCTCAGGAATCTATTGTTAGGAGCTATACAAGACATCATAATGTCACAAAACTATTTTAGTTGAGGGTTCACATTGCATTTGCACTTTTATCCACAAAGATAGAAATTTTTTAACATTATAAAAAAGCTATGGAGAGCACAAACTTTGAGCATTAGAGAGCGACAATAGATGGAGAGATGGAGCCTCTTTGGAAAAATGGTACTTAGAGGTTGGTGATGTGCAATACAAGGCCATATTAATGGCTAATGACTTAATGCAATGAGAAGGGGTTGATTATGATGAAGTGTTCTCCTTTGTGGTCGAGCATCCCTCAATCTGTGTTCTCTTAGCAATTTTAGCATAGTACAGTTCCATCTTAGAATAGCTCAATGTGGATACTACATTCCTACATGAAGAATTACTAGAGAAGATTTACATGTTGCAGCCACCTGGATATGGAGCATCAAAAGACTTCATTTATAAATTGGGTGGTACTTTTTTTTGGTTGAAGCAATCATCACGACAATGGTACAAAAAAATTGATCAGTTCATAAAGGTACATGAGTGCACGAGAAGCTAGTATGATCATTGTGCATATTTCAAGAAGTTGGCCAACGGTGACTTCATTTACTTGCTTCTATATGTTGATGATATGTTGACTACATTTGCTATTCATATTGAGATTGATAAGATGAAGAATCAACTATCGAAACTTTTTGAATGAAGAAGTTTGGTAAAGCTTGCAGAATTCTTGACATGGAGATTCTTGGAAGATGTTGAAAATTTTGGGTTTGATGACTCTATCAACGTGGTGAGTCTACTAATTGCATCTCACCTTTAGTTGAGTTTAAATAGTGTTGTAAAAATAATCACAAAAAGAAAGATATGTGATTAGTTTCATATGGTAGTTCGGTTGGCTATCTGACGTATGTAATGGTCTGTACTAGACCAGATATTGGACAAATAGTTGTTCTTATGAGCAGGTTTATGCATGATCCAGAAAGAAGATATTGGTAGACATTGAAAAGTATTCTATGGTACTAGAAGGGTACATTTGATTTTGACTTGGTGTTTGAGAGGCAATCATCCAGTGCAGATTTGTGTGTAGGCTACACTGACTCAAACTATGCAGGTAATATGGATAGGCAGAAATTTAAAATTGGCTATTTATTTACATTGACAGAAGATCTAGTCAATTAGAGTTTGGTTCTTCAGTTTACTATTGCTTTGTCTATTACGGAGGCTGAGTACAAGACTGTTACAGAGGCGATGAAGAAAGCAATATGGATGGATGACCTATTTGATGACTTGGAAGTTGATCGAGTCTCTTACAATATTCTGTAATAGTCATAATAAAATATTCTTGGCTAGAAATCTAGTCATCATGCTTGTATCAAGCACATTAATGTAAGATACCACTTTCTTTGAGACTTGATTTAAGAAAAAATTTTGTTGAAGAAGATAAATATGAAAGATAATCCATTGGACATGCTTACAAAGGTACAATCAATCCAGAACTCATATACTATAGGAGTTTGGTGAACATTCGAGCTCAAGACCGATTGCCCAGTCAGGTATTTTAAAGAAGTACGTGAGACTTGATTCTTTCGGAAGAAGGGATATGTAGGGAACCATCTTGGTGCAGCTGACTTGGAGTTTGCAGCTCATTTGTTCGTCTTTCACTTATCTGGAAGTAAAAGATGAGATGAAGATTGTTGTATTTTATGATTTTTTTAATTAGGAATAATTTGGTCTTTTTGTCTTATTCACTTATATGCTCTATTCCTTCTCTATAAAAGGGACTTACCCCGAGCCGTTTTTTCATCCTCTCATCCGGTGCTGGACATATACAATCAATTTAACACTGAACCATATAAATCTTAATGTTTGATTGTTGTTATGTGAATTTTTATGCTTCTGTATTATTCTCACGTAACATAGAAAACAACCCAAGATAATTTATATATATATATATATATATATATATATATATATATATATATATATATATATATATATATATATATATATATATATATTTAGGGAAGTATATTGTTTCCTCAAGCATGTTAACCAATTTTGTCTATTTATATATTAACGAACCGAATGAATGGAAAATCAAATTCTATAATTCTTAGAAAAAAGAGGGCCTTTTGTGCTTTCCCACGAGTAGAAATCCATTTCGAGCCCCACCTGGCCCTATTAAGATCTTATTACAAATTCAGCTCGCAAAACTTTTTTCGGAAACCAAACGGGTACCAGATACTGAGATCTCGCTGACCTCTCCCTCCTCATCTCTCCCTGAATTTATTTTCAAATCTGTTGCATCTTTGATTTTCTTACCTTCATCCTTATTGCTCTGCAATTTATAAATCTTGAAAAGAAAAGCTATAAAGGTTTCATCTTGCAACTTGGATTTTGTTTCTCCAAAGTTTTCCTAATAGAGTTTCATAGGACTACTGCTGTTTGAACTCCCATGGTGGAACGAGAAATGGGTGGTGATTCTCTTTTGAAGCCGAGGAGAAGAAAGGATGAGAAAGAGAAAGAGAGAACACCCACAGTTTGGCTTTCCCTCAAGCGATCCCTACACTGCAAATCCGAACCAAGTGAAGTCCATGAACCAAAAGCTAGAAGCCATCTTGGCTCCATTCTCAACAGAAAACCTTGCAGGTCTGGCTGTTCTAGATCAATAGCTAACCTCAAGGATGTCATCCATGGAAGTAAGAGGCACTTGGAAAGGCCGCCAAGCTGCAGTCCTAGGTCCATAGGAAGTAGTGAGTTCCTCAACCCAATAACCCATGAGGTTATTTTGAGCAACTCCAAGTGTGAACTGAGGATTACTGGTTTCAATGGCTACCATGATGGAGATGCTGGGGGTTTAGGTTCTCACTTTCTGGGTAATCTGAGGCCAGGGACTCCAGGGCCAGGGGCACATTTGGGAGCCCGCTGCAACTCTTCTTCTTTCAAAGGGGTAGGAAGTCTTACTCCACCAAGAAGATCACCTACTGGTTTGGTTGGTGAGAAAGAAGGCCATGGATTTGGTAGTTCAAATCTTGCCGCAACTGTGTTTGGAAACAGTGGTGGTGGTGCTGGAGTTCATCAAGCTGGTTCTACACCTAGGGCATCTCATGAAACTCCTGCTGCTAGTGTGGCCTGTCATAAATGTCGGGAGCGGTTTGCGAAATTGGAGACATTGGAAGCTCATCATCTATCCAAGCATGCTGGTAAGATTTTATCGCTTGTTTCAACCTCCTTTCTTTTTTGATCTTGGCACTGATCTTTTTTATTCATGTATCGTTGAGTCTCGTTTACGAATTGCTTTGTTTTGAGTTAATGGTTCCAGATTTAGAGATTTCTATACACATCCTATTTAGAATTCAGTCATTCTAGTGCCACACTTTTTAGGTTGGATTGTTACTAAAACATTTTTTTTTTTGTTTTCTAAAGCTGTTTTAGTTCATCAGGCAACCAATCGGTGGATTTAACAATTAGGTTGATAAGGAAAATTTTTCATGCTATTTTCAGATCATTCATTATGAATTTACGTCTTAATGCTTTCTCTCTCTTATTTTTATAACTAACATCCTCTTTTTCGTAAGTCTCTGTTTAGTTTAATGGAATTGGAAGAGAGGAAATGGACATAAAAGTGGTATTGTTTTCACCCATCTGTTTGCCAGAGGAAAAATTGAATGAAAATTTTTTTTTCTCGCTTAGTTAGCCAGAAATTGAGCTCTAGTTTCTAGTGAAGGGTCCTGTGGATCAAATAACTTCTTCATAAATTTAGAGTTTAATTATCACTAGGATGCATTTGTTAATTTTTTTTATAGATGAATCCATTTCACTATTTTATTTACTATTCATATTATCATTTGTAGTTACCGAGCTAGTAGAAGGTGATTCTTCCAGGAAGATAGTAGAAATAATCTGCAGAACAAGCTGGCAGAAATCTGAAGGCAATTGTGGGCGAATTGACAGAATCCTCAAAGTGCACAACATGCAGCGAACTCTCGCCCGATTCGAGGAACATAGAGAAACAGTAAAGATCAAAGCAAGCAAACTTCCTAAGAAGCATCCTCGTTGCCTCGCTGATGGAAACGAGTTACTGAGATTCCATGGCACAACCATTGCCTGCAACCTTGGCATGAATGGCTCCACAAGCCTCTGCGTGTCTGAAAAATGCAACGTCTGTCGAATCATAAGGCATGGCTTCTCAGCCAAGAAGGAGCTCAAGGAAGGAGTAGGAGTGTTCACAACTTCCACCAGCGTTAGAGCGTTCGAATCAATTGAGTTATATGATGAGGATCCTTCGATAAGAAAGGCCTTATTGGTCTGCAGAGTGGTTGCTGGGAGGGTTCACAAGCCGTTGGAGAACTTGCAGGAAATTGCAGGACAATATGGATTCGATTCATTGGCGGGGAAAGTTGGTCTTTATTCGAATATCGAAGAGCTCTATTTGTTAAATCCAAGTGCTCTCTTGCCTTGTTTTGTTGTTATTTGTAAGCCCTGATGATGTTTTGATACTTTTAACAATTTCTGTTGTTGTTTTGAAGTCTATCTTAATTGCTTTTGTACTTTTTTGTTTATGCTTTCCGTGAAACTATATGCGAACTGAAGGAAGCATAATGTTTATAAGGATATTTGAATGCATACTCTAATTTTGAACATTACATCTAAGATATCATGCATATTTCGTGTACAAGTTTATGATATTAAGATGTTATAAGTGTAAATATTAAATTTTAGATTTTAGATAGTTAGATACATAAGAATTTTGTTGTATGCATGTAAATTTTAGATATAAATGTAATTATAGTTCATAAATAATCGAGTTATGATGCTACAGCTTGCATGGTTATTAATTTAGAGGCAAACAGAAAATGAATGGGGATGTCAATTTGGGATTTGGATCCTCCATATGCGGTAATTGCGTGGAAGCGATTGTGGTTTTCCACCGTCAGATCGAATTCAGACGCTTGTGTCGCGTTCCGCTGACTAGCATTAAAAGTTTTGATGCCATTATTATTTGATAATTAATTCATCTTTGGAGGTTTTAGGTCGCATAAATGCATAGAATTTTAAAGGCTTCTCACAATGTTGACCTCAAATTTCAGCATTTTTAAATAGAAAATAATATGCTATACCTCACTTTTCGTGCTTAGCTTGCTTAGCCATTAATTATCAGCCTCTCTAATCTTTGATAATTACATGAGATGTTGTCTACAAATATCAACAATCTAAGCTTGACTTTGGACTTAATAAGTGGCTTAAAGGTAGTCTAATATGTAGGAGGAAAGGAAACGGAGTGACGCTTCCCAATCATGTCTGGTTGATGATAAATTTAATTGCTTTTATTATGAATTAAAAACCCTCTAGTTCTTTTAAATTTTTTATCCAAAGAAACTATTTTTTTTTTTTTTTTGGAATCCATCCCACATGCAAGAACATTGAGATGGACTTTTTTTACTTGTGGATTAGATTAATTATCCAAATTTAGGCATATTTTAGTAAAAAAAAATTGATAACACAAAAGTTCATTGAAATTTATAAATGACAAATAAAACTATCATGCCATTTTGTGTGCAACAACTCTAAGCATATAAATGTTAGGGACTAATTTATCAAATATTATAATAGCTCTATTCAAGAGTATACAATACATGTGCAAACACAAGAAATTCATTGAATCTAGGCTATAATTGAACTCTTTATGGTGTATTAGATTCATTACCACATTCTTTTAAGTTATAATAATTGATAAAAAGGTTGCTCTTGTTGATAGAGATATGGGGAGCAATAAAAGAAAACCGAGTAGAAATAGAGAGAGAGAGAGAGAGAGAGAGAGAGAGAGATCACATATGTCAAAGCTTCAATCAATCACCTTGTAGGCAAGCTTGTCAACCCATCATATTAGTTAAAACCAAGATATCATTTAAATTATTATGTAGCATCAATATTTTGATCAAGTTAGCACTAAGAGATTCAAGTGCTCAAGTGCACCTTAAATCCAAAACATTGCTTGAGACAATTCGCCGTCACATTTTTAAAGTTGTTGGACTTGGAGAGATAAGAAGGCTAGAGCTAAGCTTCTATGCCACTTAAACTATTATCAATAACGACCTCTTAAAGAGCATGTAGTTGACATGAGTAATTTTTTGTGGTTTTATATGCATTTTATCATTCTACTTACTTGTTATATCACCTTGTTTATTATGATTTTATGCTTATGAAATGGTCCCTGTGCTATTTTATAGGTTATAAGTGTCAAACAAGCAAACCAAAGTCAACAGTTGCAAATAGTGCTCTTCGGCGTAAGCACGCCTTATTTGGGCATGACCGCACTTCAGCTGGGCGTGATCACGCACAACTGTCATGACCACGCTAGTTTTAGGCGTGACCATACCAATTTTGGGTGTGGTCATACCTTCAGACTGCCAAAGCCCATTTTGGAAGGCATTTTTATGCTAATTTTTGTTGTATCTTTCAATAGAGGGAACCAATAGAGGGTGCTCTTTTGGGTGAGAAGAGATCTGGAGGCAGTTTGGGCACAAAATTTGTAGGTTTTTGAGAGTTTTTTTTAAGGTTTGCTCTTCTTCTCTTAGGGTTGAGGTCCTAAGGGTTTTTTCCCACCTTTATCTTTGTATTGTTCTTATTTGTTTGGAGAGGTTATTGTATGAGAGAGAAGTTGACTGCTGTTAAAGTGAGAACAAATCATCTTGTATGTATTTTTTTTTTATCAATTTTCCTTATAATAATGATTTTGATGATGTTTTTCCGAGATTATTTCTATCATGCGTAGTTAAACAACCTTTCACGCCTCTATGATTTATTGCATGTGTTAGGTGCCTTTCTCAGATGATTTCCTTCCCTGTATTGTTTTTCTGAGAAATTAGAGTTTCTCATTATTGTTTTAACCATAGAGTTTAATTTTACTCATGATTAGAATTCTAACATATTTCATGATTTGTAACTCCTACTCATTTCACAGATGAACGAAATGGTTAACCACAAAAAAAAGGTAACAATAGACATATTTTATTTGGGTTTTGCAACCTAGAAATGGGGTTAGAATAAATTTACAGGATGCTATGTGGATTGAAGAAGCCTCAACTTCAATAATTCTAGCCTTTTTATGACCTAGACATAAGCATAAGAGGGACTTTGATATCCTTGCTAACAACAATCACGTAAGGGAAAGTCTAGTAAAATTATGAATCAACACATTTCCTAAATTACAAAGACACGAGCCTCTCATTCATCGAAGAAAAGTAATATTTATCTGCTGCTATTTTCCATCTTTTTTGAACATGTTATCTTCTGTTTTGCATTTAAGTAGGATTTTACAAAATCACTCCTTCTTATGATTGCGTAAAAATAAGTTTAAAAGTATATTAAACTAAAGATTCACCCTCCAAAATAATTACTTCAAGGTATGGAGTTTTCAATAGAAGAAAGTTTATTAGTTTCGATGCGCAGAGATTATACGATGAAGTTATTACGAAGAAGCAATTAATCAAGGAAAGAGGATTTGTTAATCATAGGTTGATCAATCCAAGTGCTTCAGTTGATAAGATTATTCTACAAAGGCGATGGGAAGTTCTGTGGTACACTACCACTGCGGTTGTTGTACCTGTAGTAAAAGAGTTCTATGCAAATCTACATGGAATTACCCAAGGATTTGTCTTCGTATGAGGTAAGACTGTACCATTTACTCCTGCGAGGATTAATGAATTGTATATGATACAAAATGTTTCAATCCGTCATTATGTAAATTTCATTCCTATGCAAGATTTGATGCAAGATATTTATAATTTTCTGACGGATGAAAGTGATATGTGGGAAGTACGAGATGAAGGATATATTAGTTTTTCTGCTTCATCACTTAATCCAATTTCGATGCAATGACATTTATTTATTTGTGCAAAATTACTCCCTACTATGAAGATCAGTAGAGTCACCAAGGAGAGTGTTATTTTAAACTACTGTATTAAAATGGAGAAACCTATTGATATAGGTTCAATTATATTTAAATATGTTATGGGAATCTTTATGAATGGGCCAGTCTATGGACTTGAGCATCCTTCTATAATTTTTTTGATTTGCAGGCAATCACAAGTACCATATGAAAATTGGGAAAAAGTTTTACTACCGTGGGAGCCCATGATTCCTATTGATGATGAGTATGTTGGTAATGGGAATGAAGAACTAAATGCTATTATAGATCATTCTTCACATGCTTTAAGTCCATTAATGCCACCAACAGTTGGAATTCCGCTTGCTTTAGAGAAGAAATTGAAAAAAATTAAAAGATAACTTCAGAGTATTATGAATGCAGTGGGAGATCTCAAGTACCTTTTTGATCACTTATATTAGAGAATGAAAGAGAATTTTGATCACACTGAAATTTTTTAAGCAGGATTAGTTCGAATGTTTAAAGAAAAGGGGTGGATCGAAGAAAATTTGATATATCAATTCCCGTATCGATCCTTCTACAACCTATATGTTCATTACCAATCTATGGGAGATATTAGAGGAGGTGAAAGCACTAAAGATGAGGCTGAATGATTGAAGATTGTGAATTCTCTACTTGCTTAAAAGTGTTTATGTGTTTAGCGTAATTGTGTGGATTTGGTTAGGTTTCATTTGGTTTGTTTTCGCTTTAGAATTCTGAACTTTGATTATGTATATAGTTTTGGGTCAGCATTTAGTGTTGTGGTTTGATTTTGACTCTGATTTATAATTAGTTTGCTTAATAGGTGTGAATTTGTGATTTGTGAAATGTGTTTGTAAAAAGTGTATTTTTATATATATAAGACAGTTTGTTGTTGTTTGTAAAAATGATTGTTTGTGAAATGTGTATTTATTAATTTAGATAAAAATTTATGTTTAAAAATACTAAAAACTTTGGAGAAAATTGAAAGAAAATAGAATAGGAAATTTTATCAAATTTTTCTAGATTTCCTATGGCACCTAGATTGAGCAAAAAGAAAATAGAATATGACGAGCAAAGGTTTATTAGCTTTAGAGCTAATGCTCAATTTAATAGTCTTCAAGAAAATAAAAAAGTGATTCAGGACCGAGGTTTTAAAAATTCGGGAGGAGAAGTTGAACAATTGATTATCGCTCGGCAGTGGGAAAACTTCTGCTATTTTACTGTTGATGTGATAGTTAGGATTATGATGGAATTTTATGCCAACTTTTCTGAGGCTTCTGATGATTTTGTTTTTGTTCGAGGAAAAAGGGTGGAGTTTACTCCAAGAAAATTCAATGAGTTTTATAAATTAGAAGATGTTTATAGATGCCAGTATCATTCATTTTCTATTATAGATCAAGCCTCAGATGACATTATTTCTTTTCTGACTAGTGAGAAGGGGTCTTTGAAAATAATGAATGGAGTTAAAGTTAACTTTCCCATTTCCATGTTAAATGTAGTTTCTAAGGCCTGACATTATTTTATTTCTGGGAGGATGATTCCAATAAACCATCATAGTGAAGTGACCAAGGATAGAACCATCTTGAACTTCTGTATTTAGCAAGTGATGTATATAAATGTAGACTATATCATTTATATGAACATTTGATCTATTGCTCTAAGAGAGACAACTGGCGGATTGGCACACCCTGCTCCATTTACACACTTTGTGAGCATGCAGGAGTTGATTTCAGACCTGATGAGGAGAGGATTGAGCCTTAGAGACCGATTGGGCCTGTCAACATCAAGACTTATGAGTCCCATGTTGATTGAAGATCTGGAAGACAGGCCAGGGATATTCCTTATACTTATAGAACCCCTAATTTTAGTGAGCCTACTTCAAGTGACCCCAGCAACAAAGACTTGTTGGACCAGATGATGATTCAGCAGGGAGATATTTTGAGGATGGATCATAGTATGCAGAATATGGAGGCCAGAAATGCTCACACTGATGATCTGATTCGCCAAAAAATTGAGTATGATGCTGCTTATGATGATGCTTTAGTGAGAAACCTGAGGTGTGACCATACAGTTCAGTTCCCTATTCACCCAACTTATACTCCTTATCAACAGCAAAAGTTAGTGTCGATGATAAGGAAGATGATGACAGGTGATCTTTTTGTTTGTTTGTTTGTATGTGTTTGTACTGTGTGATTGTATGTTTGTGTTATGTTGTTGTTGAGACTCTGTTGTTATGTTATGTGAAACTGTAATGTGAAAAACTATTTTCATTTTTAGAATTTAGTTTAGTTCTGTTGTTATTTTCAACACTTTGTTATGTATTGTGATTAGCTCTTTCTCAGCAAATTTTATATGTATTATGTGCAATTTAATATTTTTAGCCTGATAATTTTTAGGGTTTTCGATGAAATTTTATATGTATTATGTGCT
>NEWO01000843.1:50642-75327 GCA_003013225.1 Phalaenopsis aphrodite
TTTTAGAAAAAGAGAAAGAATTTAATTTTATTTGTCCTCACTTAACTAAAATTTCAAAGTTTTAAAGCTCACATGACCTTTGGTATTAAGGGTTAACTCTAGATAACTATATTTATGTTTATAAATATATAGTAAATTTAAGTACAAATTTTCAATAATAAAGGTTAATTCTAAGAGATAAGATATTTTGTAAAAGAGAATAAGACTATATTTTTCTATTTTTAGTAAATAAAATTTATATTTTTGAAATATTAAAAAAATCTTAAAAGATTCATGTAAAAAGAAAAGAATTAAACTTTATGAAATCTTTAAGTTAATATACATTTGTTAAGTGAAGAAATGTAAAATGTTTTTAACTTTATGAAGAGGACAGTGAAGTTCAAAATCATTAAAGACTATCCATATATAATAATCCTCACAAAAAGAAAAGAAAAAAGAAAAGATGTGGGGAGAAGCTTGAGGAGATGTCTAATTAAAAATTGCTTCACTTGAGTCAACTTGAGGAAAAAAAACTTGGATACATTTTCTAAACTTTTG
Source organism: Phalaenopsis aphrodite (assembly GCA_003013225.1). Taxonomy (NCBI): domain Eukaryota; kingdom Viridiplantae; phylum Streptophyta; class Magnoliopsida; order Asparagales; family Orchidaceae; genus Phalaenopsis; species Phalaenopsis aphrodite. The sequence continues at coordinate 51,180 of NEWO01000843.1, forward strand.
ATTTGAATATTAACTTAATTATTAATAAAGTTTTATGAAGTTCTTTTTCATATGAATTTCTTAGGTGACTTTAATATAAAAAATTGTAAATTTTCTTGAAACAAATAGAGGATAAAAAAAAATAACCTTAGACTTACTTAGTGCATATCTTTACACCTTTAGTATTAACTGGAATTGTTTTGAATTTTTCTTAAGTTAAACTATTATGTTTAGAGAATTAAAATAAGGAAGTCTAAAAGTCAAATTCATTACCATAAGTCATAATTTTATGTAGTAGAGAAGTTACTTAAGGACAAGTAACATGTAAGTTTGAGGGATTTTGGTACACCGAAAAAACATGCATTTTTATACTCATATTTTATACTTATTTTTGGTGATATTGCACTTTAATGGAAAGTATTTTGATATTTTCTTACAGGTTGTTGATTTTTAGGGCTAAAAGTAAAAAAGAAGCAAAAAAAAGATGAAATTTGGAGTCAAAATGAAGTTTTTGAGGAAATACTCAGAGCCAGCAGCGCCCAGGTCAGCGTCGATGGTGCAGAACAACTAAAAGCAGGAAGATTTTACTCAGCGCCGAAGGCTCCAGACTAGCGTCAACGACGCTAAAGGCGGTTCAGACCCCGTTTCTAGAAGGTCGATGTATTTTGACGATTTTTGAATAGTTTTTGGAGGCACCTCTTGGAAAACTGACCTTGGGCTTTATTTGGGGCCGAATTTCATCAAAAAACAGGATCCTCTATGTTCATTTTTTGCTCCACATCATTCCACCACGCCATATTTTCATAATCCATCTTCATTCCACCATCATATTGGAGTCAATTTGAAATTTTTCTTTCATTGTTTAGAGTTTTTGTGATGATATTTAGTGTGAAACTTTCTGTAAGAGTGTTGGAGAAGTAGAAAAGTGAGTGAGTTCTTCTTCATGCATTTCTAAGGAAATGGTACAAAAGATTTGCTTTAAGAAAGAAATCTGGATAAGTTTGTTTGTTTGTTTAGTGTTATATAAACTTTCTTTTATATATGAAATTTGTGTTTTGTCGTATCTTTCTCATGAAGTCTGAGTAATTCCTCTATCTTTCCTCCTACTTTGAGATATTGTGAAATGAACAGATAAAATGATTGTGCCATAATTAAAATATAAAATAAATTATGATGATTTTTCAACTCTGAACTTAATTTACTTTTTAATCTTGCCAATTGATTTGTTAAAATATGTTGTGAAACACATGATCCGAGAAATGGAGTATGAATTCTACAACAGAGTGAGTGTCACATTTGATTTCATGAAGGAGAAATTCATTCAAAAAATTAAGTGCAAATAAATAGGGAAATATTCTTTGTTGGGTGTATAATTGGAGAATCTTTAGGGTGACAGAATAAAATCCTCAATTTAGACTTAGTGTTTAAAAACTAAAGCGAGAGTTAGCCTTCAGGTGAATGGAAGTGGGAGCTCTGGAGTGGGAGCCAATATCTTCCTAGCTTAGACACAGATTTATGGACTAAACCTAAGATTAACCAATGATTTTCTATGCATTGTATCAGGGTAGAAAATTAAAATTGCTCCTATTTGGCACAACACATATTATAAACATTTATCTTATCTCATTTCACCAGAATTTCATTGTAGTAGAAATGATGCTTTTTCACATAAGAAATCTTCATTACATAAACATAGTTAGTAGATTAGTAGTTATTATTCAAATTTTGTATTTTTATTTTGCTAATAGTTAAATAATTTAGTTTGGTTAAAATTTGAAATTAGTTTCAGTGATTTCGTTTGATTTTTTGTAAATTTCATGTTAAAATTTATCATTGCTAACTTACACCTTCCCCGTGGGATCAATATTTGGGGCTTAAATAGAAAGTTCATTATTACTTGATAACGATACGTATACTTGCGTAGAATCCCATTATTAATTGCATATAATTATATATATTTCACAACTTACTTTTCATATAAGGATCAAGTTTTTTGCGCTGTAGTGCTGTCAACTTCATAAATCCTTACATATCAAAATCAGAATTACTTATCTTTTGAGAGTCACTAGCTTATAGAGTGAGTTCTGCCTTTTCATATTATTTAGCCTCATGAATAAAAATTCTAAACATTCATCATCAAGGACTTGCACTCTTATACACAAACTGCTACATTCACTTGGTACTAAGAGTTAACACAAAATAACATAACACATGAGTGTGCTGAGCATTAAAATATTAAATTTTAAATTGTAACAATATATTTCCATTATTCTTAAGATAGTATGCATACAATTCATACTTATGCAGCTTGATTTATAATCATATTGTAAAACCTACTTTTTATAATAAACATTAGTCTATCCTATCTTGCATTGATTGCAATTTGTCATGCATGATTTTACTGCAATTAAGTTGTTTAGATGAAAACCCTTTTCAGGCATGACAATAAGTACAATAAATTTTTTATTGTGTTATTTACCCACTCCAGACTACATTTCCAAAAATTTTACTTCTTTCAGTGAACTCCACTTTCAAAAGATAAGTCACCGCATTTTGAAAGTGGAACATTTCAAACCTACATTTTCAAACTTTGTATCCTTGACATCTCCTACTCTTCTTCCTTTAGGTTTCATAAATAAAATGTTTCACTTTTAAGCCTTTACCTTTTGGTATTCTTAATGATCAACTGTGGCAACCAAACTTTGAAATTTCTTGAAGACAAACCACAAGCCTTGATCGAGAGTGTTCTTAGGTAACTTTTATTTCTTAAAATATAATTAACTATAGGGTCTTACACATAGAAGAAGTTTGAGAACTAAATTAATCTAAATCATATTTATTGTTGTTTTAGATATGAGAAAGATTTATTGGTTTTAGTCATAGACCATATAAATATCCAAAACAGTTTTATTTTTGTAATTGAACCCATCATAAAGTGGCACATCTATCTTTCGAGATAGTATATTATTTTCTCAAGCTTAATTAATTAAATAATTAAAATTTTGAAACCATATGATTTTCAAAAACCATCTCAAGTAAAAAAAAAAAAACTAACTATGGATAATGTTTCCTTCAATGTTAGATTATGAATCATAATAGTGATAGGAACATTAACATAGATTCAAAGTTAAAATCCCTTCAATCTATGCACCCTGTGACAACCCAAACTCTCATTCATCAATGTATTGTTTGCTTTGGTCTAGTGGTCTCATTGTTTTGGCCTGTTATTGTAACTTTCCTGGAGGCCACCCATCCTAGGATTTCTCCAGAATGAGCACACTTAACTTTTTTATTTTCACATAAAATTCCACCATTACACTAAAATATGCCTCAATTTTCAAGAGTTTAGCTTCATCTACTTAAGGGTTTGCATAATCTTTCTTACTTAAGCACCTATACATCCACCAGGCACATGAGATTATAGAGGTGGCCTCTACAGGTTCAAGAGTTGGCTTCCGCCATCTAGAACTTTATTTTATATGACATTTAGTTCCCATATTTTGGCTTGTGTAATACTCTGATACCATTTTTGATAGCTTAGCCTTTCATCCATAAAGCTAATGTTTGTTTTGGTCTAGCCTCCTCATGGTTTTTCCTTAATGGTGTAACTTCCTAAAATGTCACCCTTTTTAAGGGTACTCCAAGACTAGCATGCTTAACGTTGGAGTTTTTAATGAAATTCCACCACTACACCAAAACTCACCTTGTTAAGATTTTAGCTTCAATATACCAAAGTTTATAAATAAATTATAGAAAAAAGTTAACATATTTACTTGCATTTGCATGTATAAAAGGTTTGGATAATCATGGATCAATTCTAAAATATCTAGATCCAAATTCAAAGGAGATGAAAATTATATTGACTACACAATGCAAAAGAAAAAAAAAATGAAAATTTTCATTACAAACAGAAAATAAAATTTACATATAATTAAGAACAATCAAACCAGATTGATCCTTGCTCACTCCATAGAATTCCACCTGCTTGCAATTTAACACGTGAACATACTTTGCAATATAGTGGAAGAAGTTCACTCTCTCAAGAATCTCTTAATTTTCTTTTGTTGACCTCATTTTTTGTAAACCTTATTCTCCTTGGCTTAAGTTTAATTAGACCGCCAAAATTTGGTCTTAAGGAAACATTGAGATTATTGTTTTCTCTTTTGACACTATTGTAAGGCTCAAAACCTCACTTTGAAATATGCATGAACTTTATTATCCTTAATAATAATCATGCAAATTAATTTGATGATTAATTAGAATAATTCATATGTGAAGTTTTTCAAGTTAAATTCTCATGTATGACGATTATCATCGAAAACTCTAAAAATTATCATTTTCTTTTACAAGTCAAAGTATTACTCCAAATTACTTTCCCTTGAGTTTAATGATCTTCATATTCACATATGAAAATCAGGCAAGCAAGTTTGGATGCCATTGAACATCATTTTATATAAAATTGTGCACTCAAGGTTTCCATGAATGAAAAATAATCCCATATAAAAAAATTTTCAATGAATCATTATATCTTAAAATGGACTTTGTCATTGCATCCGTGTCACTGAAATCTTTCGTATGAGTTTCTTCGTTCTCAATTCAAACCCCATTTTGAGTACCTTTTGAGAAAACGATAAGCAAGAGGGGAGAAATCAATAATTTTGATAATAAAATGATAATTTGACTATAGCTCCTTCAAAATGACATCAATCAGCCTTAGACAAACAATAAAAGTTGTTATAAATTCAAAATTACACAATTTGGACAAATAAAATCCAATAAAATTTTTTGCTAAAAAATAACCAATTTCTTTCTCCTATGATGGGCCCACTTTGACCGGTCATAACTTTTTTTTTAGCTTAAATTAGTTAAAACTTTTTTCGACCATTGAATTTCTTGTATTGTTTTTTACCAAATAAGCTTAAGTCATTTCTTAGGTATAACCAACTCCCACCACTCTATAACCACCAGCTCAAATCACCTAGCCACTTTCAGGGCTTATATCTTAAGCTAGAGAACTCTATTTTCAAAATGATTTGAGCTTTTTTAATCCTTATCTCATCTTATTGAAAATGAGCTATACCTATATTTTCTCATAAATGCCACAACTATCTTTGAAAATTTACTAAAATAACACTCGTTTTGACCAAAATTACCAAATTGCCACTTAATCCAAGTCTTTGACCACCTCATTAATCCATGGAATCACATTCTTTTGAGCCGCAACAACAAGTTCCTATCACTCCTTGTTCTCTTTCCTCCATGTCACTTCAAATCATGGCCTTTCATTTTAAATCTTAACTCCCTCCCTAATCTCTACTCTCCACTCCTTTAACCACCTTCCCCTCCAAACATTCCCTTCATTTCAGTCCACCACTTCCTAAAAATTGTTACCCATCATTCCAAAATCTTCCAAATTCGTTCCTCCCCTCCTCTCCCACTCATCTCTCTCGAATTTCCTCCCTCCCTCTCTCCAATTCACCTCTTCAAGCACCAAACTGTGAACTTCTCCCCTTCTTAATGGCACAAAACTTGGGGGATCTTCATAAAACCACAAGTAAGCAATAAGAAGAAACCAATGGACATTAAAGTAAGAAAATAATTACATAAGAAGTCTGAGAATATTGAAAGGCATAAACATCAGAAAAGTTCAATATTACTAAGCTCCTAATGGGGGAAATACTCTAGTTGTGGTGTGTTTGATTCAAGAAATTAAACATTTTTAAAATCCTTTGGGTGACAATTTGTACGGAATCAACTTTCTTACATCAAGAAAAAAAGCTAAATCAAGTAAACAGAGAGTTGAATAAGCCAACACACCACCTACATCAAACATAATGTCATCGTGCACAAATATTATATCAAGCGACTAAAAGGATACAAAGAATAACATACACTAGTACAAAAGCTACAATAGGATAATGGAAATAAAGACATTAATCTACATCAACATCCTCCTCATTGTCAATAGTTTTCTCATACAAGTCGCTTCTTCACTACATTTCGAGCCAAAAAGGGGATCTCTTGGCTTATGAATCAAAGACATTTTCTTTAGGTTATTAACAGTGTAAAGGTACAAACCAATAAACCCTTTGCTTGAAGAGTCGACAAAATTCTTTTCTGACAAGCTGGGAGCACAACTTTTTGTTTTCCTCTTCAAGGTTCAACATCCTTGATTGAAAGCCTACAATGTATTTACATTTTGATCAAGGTCAGCCTATGTCTCCCTTATTTTTTCTTAAGTATCCATTAGTTCTTGATGTTGCTTGGGGACAAAAAATACCATGGAGGATAAGTCGTCCCCACACTTAGCTAACTAACTTATCAGTAAAAATATGTAAATCACATAGAAGTTATTAAACCACTTGTGCTCATAAGGGATTTAGTCAATCTTTTCAAGCTCGTTCTGCCATGCCCTCGAAGAAAAAATCAACTCATTTGAAAGGTTGTTTGTGTTGCCTCTTCATAATTCTATCACTTCTGTTGATTTTTGGGCAGTTAAGATTCCCCATACATCAAAATCTAGCAGTAATGCAAAAAATCTCTTCTAGAAAGTGCAACAACAATGTAGAAAATATACTTCAGAAAATGCAACCTTTTGAGGTGGGTAATAGAAATGCTAAGATATCTTCGTCGATTACATAACCGGATTGAAAGATTTCCAAGGGGAGCTCCATTGATCGTACAAATAGGTTAGGAGACTCTGAGTTAGGCAACAACAGTGCCAAGGGGAGCTTCATTGATTGCATAGATAGGCTGAGAGACTCTAAGGTAGGTCGTATCAACACAAATGAGTGCTCCAGTGATCAGACAAACAATCTAGGAGACTTTAAATTTTTTCTCCTTCTTTTAGCGGATTTATAAGATCAAAATGAGCTAAAAAACCCTCCAAAATTGCCCAAATCCATGTTGTCTCGTGGTAGCACATTCGAACTCTTCAGTTGTGCAAAATGAGATGGCTAAAGAGATTGATCTATGTCTCACACAATCTTGGATCGCTTGATCCACACAATCCTTTGCGCCAGTTGAGGCACATTGCTTACAATACAGGAGTGTCACGCGCAATCTCGTGGCTTCAATCCCTGCTCATCCTGCCCGTCTGACCCCTTGCTCATTCTAATGAAGCCCTGTGCAAAGTCATGACATTTTTTTGTGGAGTAATGACCAACACTATAGAGTAACGAGGCACCCTGAGCACGGTGCATCAATGTGCCTCAAAGAAAAATCCGACAACCACTCCTAACTGCGACCTCTTCTGATCACTGCGCAACAATTCCTTCGACATACAACTATTATACCTCGAGGAATTGTATAACCCCTTTTCGCCTGTTGGGCAAGAGTATGGATGTGTAATCACCAACTCACAATGAATTATATCAGTCCTAGGCCCCGTGATTTTTTTTTTTAATTTCAGGTTTTCCATTTAAGAGCTTTTGATATCTCTACACGTTACTTCTATTATCTGAGTGTGTGATGCACCTTAGTACAATACAAAGATGCAAAATAATCACTCTTCAACCACCAAACTTCTAGCACGCATCAAATATCATGCCAACTAAAGTTAAAATTAAAAATTTTTATCTGTGTTTTTACTGATTTTGCTTTGTTCATGCTTAATCTAATTAAAAACAAGGATTATCTTTTTGATCTAAAATCTAAGCCCCAACAAGTTTTTCAAGAATAGTTTTAAATTAAATTAAATTATCCCCATCTCAAGTTCTCTACCAAAATTCATGTATGAGATGCTCTGTGATGCCCAACTACCTTCTTTATAGTTTTAGCAGAAGTATGGTACTCGGTAGTTCATTCTTATTAAAACACAAGTACAGTCAACCAAACCGCAATAAATTACAGTTTCAGACATGCCCCATGCAAATTGATGGACGCTATTTCTGTGCAAAAGGAGTTATGGTCCATTGTACATGTTTACGCCACATTCAAATTTCAAAAACTTCTGCATCCATCGATCCACGTGAATAGTACTACTTCGGCTTACAATAATATGAGAAAACTACCATGATTGTGAAAATATAGTTGCGAAAAAGTTATGGGCATCAGAATATATTAAGAGAATTAAGAGCCTTGTTTAGCAAATATTACCGGCCACCTTGTTTAAAAAATCACTGCCACCAAAGTAAATTTATACTTTATATTTATAAACAACTCCTTATTTTATGATATTTGATTTAGAGGCCGCTTGAAGCAGCTCGATAAAATGTAAAACAATAAAAAAATGTTGAACTTTTGGCCATATTGAAGAAAATTCACTTACTCGCAGGAGATCACATGTTCCTTTCGTAAATATTACCTTTTTTTTTGTTACTGTGGTGATGAGGAGTGGTTGATGGTCACATGTGGCTGCTGATCAGGCAACGACCAACATGAAATCTACGATAAATTTATAAGCTCACATTTACGGATCCTAAGCCTACGGAGAAAAATCCTTTTTAATTTCTGTCCACTAAGAACAACCCATTAAAAAAATTTAAGGGATCTTATGAGCAGATCCATCCAATTTGATAATTTTAATGATAACCACCCATATAAATTAATTGGGAAGTAGTTCCAAAACTCGAGCATACTTATCATTTGCACGTGCAGTATAGCGTCGATATTTATAAATCAAGTTATTGTAATTGTATCGAAAAAAAACATCAGTGGTAAGCAAAGTTTCAAATACTCTTTAATTGCAGTAAGTATAAGAGAAATTGAAGTTTAACTGCGGCTGCGGTGGTCGTTAAACAAAGAGCATGTAAACTTAGGATTGTCATGGTTTTAGAAATTAGAGTTTATGCATCAATACCACAGTATGGAAAAAGCTGACCCGCATTGAGTCAAATTAACCTGCTGGAGTGCTGGAGTAGTTGAATCTGGCTAGCTGGCTGGAGTGGACAAATTGTGGCCATTGGTCGAAATGGTTGATTTCGAGCCATCATAAAGAGTGGCAGAAGCGAAACGATATTATCAATTCATCAAGCTAGTGGCAACGACTAACAACATTCATTAAAGGCGTGATTCCATGGCTCTGATCTCCTGAAGGTATTAGGAACGGCATCCATACAGTTCATACTTGACAATCTGATAACTTTGACGGCCGTAAATCCCATTCACATTAAAATTGTCTTGGGGTTTTCTTCATGTAAAAAAGAAAAGGAAAATTGAAGGACTTTTTGGGATGGACTCCCTCTTTTTGCTCTCTTTACTTCTCTCGATCATTTTCTCTCCCAACCTCCTACTTCTATTCAATGTCAAGGCTAATACCAACCTGCACCGGAATGGAGTGAATCCCCCTATGAACAAGCTTTATTTAAATAATCCAAAAAATTAAGAGGCAAATTTTGATCATCTCTTTTTACTTCTCCCATTTTCTTTTATCTATTTACAGGTTTTTTTCCATGTTACATAAATTCATGAATGATACGGCTTCCTACAACCCAAAAGGATTCAACATAGAGAATGCTCTACGTGTAAAAACATATCAGTAGTCCTCCAACTTTTAGATATTATATTAGAAACAAAATGAAGAATCTCAGAATATCAGATACTAGCTCCTATCTCATCCAAAAAAAATGGGAATTAGTACTTTTATATTTATTATAAGCTAGTTGCAGATGAAATCAAGTTTATTATTTAGACTCAATATTTATTTTATATCTAGCTAGTGATTTAAAATTTTAAATGAAAATGAAAAAAAAAAGAGAAAAAAATCTAAAATTTAGAGGAAAAAAAACCCATAATATGTCCAAACCATAAGAGAACTTATAAGAAAACTTTAAAATATAAATAAAGGCATTAGATTTTTCTCAAATATAGGTGGGAGATAAAAGAAGTTGTCGATTCAAGGGGTAGACAAATCACTATCCATTATTTCTTACTAAACTTTGTAATAGCATACAATACACTAAATAAATTTAATTATTTAAATATACTTTAATCATATTTAAGTTTTGATTTAATAAGAATATTACAATAGTTTTAAATAAAATAAGGGGAAGAAATTCTTAAACAAAATAGTTCTCGCCCCTTTACTTGTGATTTCTAAAATTTATACATGTTCCGCCACGAAAGTCACCCCTAATTTCATTAAAGTTAATGATAGAATTATAAATTTAAATGCTACGGGCAGGTGAGTTTAGCTAATTTTTTAGGGCAAACTCCTACAATATATCTGATAGACGATAGCAGGACGTCAAGCCCAAAAACCGCACGACACAATACCCAATTTCTCTCTGTGGGCTATATAGACAACCAAACAAGAGCAGGCCGGATCTGTTTTATGCCCCCAGCATATTGAGCGTGGAGCATGCCGGTGGCAATCCTTTGCTTTGGTCTCCAGATTTAACACTCTTAAGCAAAATTACATTAGTTTGAAAAATAATATACATGAGAAAGATTTGTATATTAATGCTTTCGAAAAACTTAAATAAAAAATTAATATGTTTAAATAAAATTAAAAATAATAATAATAAAAAGAAGGAAAGAGAATTACGGTGCTTCTCTTTTTCATGTTCTTTCATGGCTGCGGATCCTCTTAGAGCATAAAATCCATTAACGTGCCAGAAGTTAATAGAAATTAGAATTTACTGCTTGTTAAGCACTAAGCCGAGTGCCAATTAAGAAAGACAGATGAATGGATAGCAATGAGAACAGGATTGGGTATGTTAACCGCTAGCTATGGTTTCACGCTCATCGATCATCACATCAACTCCCACTTCCTCTCAAATCGATGGCCTAACTCATCCCAATTTAGTTGGTTTATGAGCAATATCGCTTTATAATAATAATTATTATTATTACTATTTCTATTATTATTATATATTCCACTCTTTGCATTAATTGATAGACCAATGATAATTTTGTGGGCATTGTATCACTGGCTTCCGGAATTGAAAAAGATTATTATTTTTTGCTGACCGTTAAAGAGTACAGCCATACAAGCGTTTTAGTTTGGCTTCATGGAAGATGATTTGGATAGGTTAAAGGGATTAATTTTTTGTATCTTGTCTCAGAATTACAGATGAAACCGTATAAACTAAGGGTCTTTATGGAGTAGCTGCAGCTTATCCAGCTTCTGCTGATAAGCTGCTTATCCTGATAATCTGTTGATGAGCAGCTAATCCGGATAAGATATCTGACTGTTTGGTTTTTGCATTTGGAAAACATATGATTTTTGGAAAATGTCCATTCTGCCCCTCTTCTGAATAAATTGTTTAGCGTTTTGGTTTGTGCGTTTGGAAAACAACTTATCTGTAACTTTTTGCAGAAAATTTTTTTTAAATAAATTTTAAATTATCTGTAATGTAAATTGTAATCAATAATTTATAATATAATCTAATTAAAATAAAAGAATATATCAGTAAAAAATTTGAGTAAATAATTAAAATGTACTTACCAAAGTGTGGAGGAAGTGGTTGCCGACAACATAGGTGCTTAATGCAGTGTTTTTTGAGTAAACAAACAATAGTCCAATTTTCAGCTAATTTATATGTATTTACATACATACCACTCAATTCCTATGTATTTACATATCCAACACCTAAACTGGGTGAAAACAGTGTACTTCCTTCTTTAAAAGTTAAAATGGTGGCATCAATGTGCTCCTTCTTTAAAAGTTAAAATGGTGGCATCAATTTAAAAAGTAAAGTTTAGGTCTTGGATATGTAAATACATGAGAATTGAGTGGTATGTATTAAAAAAAACATGAAAAAGCAATTACCATAACAAATTAATACATGAGAATTGAGTAGATAGACAGAGAGATTCATGGAATTCAAATAGAAAAATCCAAGTAAATCATTACTTCTCTTGAAGAAAATAGACATTTTTTTTTAACTCAGAGTATCTTCAGCTTGCATAAGAAATTAAAAAAGAGTTTCTTGGCTGGAAATGCATTAGATGTAAAATTAGTTGTTTAGAATTGCAGGATAGAAATTGAACCATCTTAAAATTCAAATCAGTTCTAATCATATTTTGTAAAAACAAATCAGCCCTAACTTAAGGGTAATGTGTTACTCTAAACTAACACACACTAATTAATTTTCTTTTGAAGATGAACCACGTAACTTGTGTATTTAAACAGAGCAAGAGTTTCAAGTTTAAATCCTCCTCTGGCATCAATATACAGAACATTCAACGACTGTACAAAAAAAGGAAACAAAAACTGACTTTGAACTTCGCCAAAATCCACATACACACCCACACAAAGATAATTTGTGTTTGGAGAAATGAACATTAATAGTTCATATCTCAATTCAACACTCATACCAACTGAACTCCAAATCCAAAGAAGGCAACATAATCAAACGGCTTACGAATACAATGGCTTCTAAACCCATGCACCTAAAAAATGACCATTCTCACACATAAAAGCTCGGACAACCGGCTCCCCCTCATGAAGATCCAAGCCTCTCCTCAGGCAAAATGCAGAATGCAAATCCCAAGTCTATTTTCCATCACAAAAGGAGCATTTCACCTCAATCTTGCTCTTCTTAGCATCCCTCACCGTCCTCCAGATTGAAGTCTCCTTAAAATTTCTGAACACACCTCTAAATAGCAAGTACTTAGGTTTGTTCTCCCATGGACGCACGCCGGCCACTGACTAATGACAATCACAACGAAATCGGCTTGCAAGCAGCTTGCTACCTTCTTCCCTACTGAATCCCCTTTGTGTCGTAGTGTAATGAGGTTCCCAAATGGGACGACGCCTACAGATGCAATTAGGGTATTCATAGAGGACGTTGGCATGGTGGAGGCAAGGACAACAGATACAGAGCTTGCGGAGGGCAGGAGAAGAGATCCCGAGATTCGAAGTCGAACGAAAGAGATCACGAGGGAATTCGGGGAAGGAGGCAGGAGAGGGCTTCGAACGAAAGAGGAAAGTTAGGGATGCGGGAATGTTTCGTGAGGGCAGAGGAGTAAAAGCTTCGAAGTCGAACGCGGATCGCGGGGATAGACCCGCGGTCCGTGTATAATGTAAAGTAGGAAACTTGGTTTTTGAAAACACGCCTCAAACATGCGAATCAAACAGTGAGGCGGCGTTTTCAAAAAGCCGCCACACTTATAAGCTGCCCCAAAAGGGGCCTAAGTGGTTATTCGGGCCACTTTTATTTTTATTTTAATATTTTTACACTATCAATAAACTTTTATCATTAAGCATGAATATCAAGATTCAAATCTTGCCTAGAGATTTGTGTTGGATAATGAAAATTTGTTGATAGCGTATTAGTTGTCCCCCTATTTTAAAGCAAAACTGTTTTGCTTTGGAAATACAAAAGATCCGAATTTTAATTTCCCCCACTTTTTTTTAATACAAATATGGAATTATATCTTTATAAATATATAATATATATAGAAAGAAGCATAGGCTCAGTTGATAGGGCATGCTTCCTTTCACTTGTCCTAGGTTCGATCCTTGGACTTGCCAAAAACATTTGCAGAGGGCGGGCGGCCAGGGACGACGGGAGATAGGCGGGCCAAGGATTGGGCCTAATGGGTTCGTGGGACGGGTTTGCAGGCCCCTACAGGCTGGTTTGTGGGGCCTTACACGCTAGCCTGTAGTGCAGGTCCACGTGGCCGTACACGCTTGCCTACGAAGTGGTTCTATGGGTTTTGTACATTGCACATGAATGATCCATGGTGATTGGATCCGACAACGGTGTTCAAGCAGCACGGGAAGGTGATGAGATCATTGGTTTGGATCAATTAGTGGGATCCAGGGCCTAAACAAGGCGGTGGGTTCACGTGGTGGGATCTAGAGCATAGATCAGACTAGAAATTAGGTAATTTCTGACCCTTTGAGTCTATAAAAATGAGCCAAATGTGTTTTAATAGTCCAAGATTTGCGAAAGAGTTGGGGTTTCTCAATGCACATTCTAGAGAGGAATCTTAGGTTCTTTAGAGCTCATAAAAAAGGTAAAGAAGATTTGAAGTCTCCCCATTATTCATTTCAGAAGGGACTTTTAGGTCCTTTGGAGCCTAAAAGGTGGCCAAAAGGTGATGAAAGAGTTCAAATTTCTCCATTGCATAGTCAGAGGGGATTCTTTATATAGGAAATGTTTTGAGCTTCCTTACAACGCATTTTGGAGGGGATTTTTCGCATCACGAGATGCCAACATGTAGCAAACGCCACGCCCTTGAAAGCCAATGGAAGATTAAGAATCTTGAGAAGGCGAAGCTGACAATTGTGAAGGCTTATCTGATACTATTTCAGAAAAATAATTTCTAAATGATATGGTGGAGAAGATTCATGCTCCAACTAATCAACAATAGTCCCCTCTTCTCGAATATATTGTTCTTTATACGATGACTTTGTTGGTCGGCTTATGACTTTTGCTAGTAACCAAGTTACTCGATATTCTAAAAGCTGCTGAAGTCGGTGCCTAGCAACTTATTTATCAAAATGTGGCAAACATCAACAGGCTAATCGCCTATAACAAAAGAAATAGGCTGAAGTTGATGCCATTAATTTTGGCCTATTTAGAAAGATTTTCAAGCAATGCACATTGTCGCATGTCTTTCAATAGCAGGGATTAGATTTTTTGTACGAAGGATCTGATAAGGCAGTCATCTGTGGGGTTTTTCTTTGTAATAAATGATTGGGATTTCATGAGAATTTGGAGAAACTGTAGCAACTATATATTTCCCTAAAAATCACTAAGGATATGATACTAACAATGCTCATATTTTAGGGCATCAAGGAGTTGTAGCTTTAGACGTTTTATATCTAAGTATTTGTTAGTGAAGAATTCACGTTTGAGATTGGATTCTCCTTCGATCTCAAACAATCTTCTAAATTGATATTGAAGAAATACAACAAGTGTGTCTCAAGCTTTTCCTTGCTGCAACAATAATGTGGCCCATATCTAGTAGCGACTGTGAATTACTACCTCAAAAGCATTGCATAGGGAGCAAAGAAGTGAAGAAAACTTTGCCCAATCATTCAATGTTCACATCTCAGAGAATATATGGGCTCATTCATGCACTGATTTTAGGAGATCGAAATTTTTTTTAGTCTTTTTTTATTTTTATCTTCCATTCTTGCATAATTTTTTCTTCTGTTTGAAAAATAATTATTTACTTTTTCTTTTTTTTATGGATAAAATGATGGAGCCTCAGACGTGTCTCGGCCATTTTTTGAATGGTTGAAACTTCGAGTTTGTAAAAATCAAGTTCCGTCAGAGCTTGTATAAGAGCTAATATAATTCAAGAGATGTCTCCTTAGAATATCAGCTGACTGAGTGCAAGATAGAGTTATGTACGGTGATGACTTCTTTCTTGCTACATCACCAAGATTTGGACTGTACACAGAAGGATATGTTGGAGGCATGAGTCAGTGTCAAACAGAGTATCAAGACTAAGAATGCCCTATGGTCAAAGTTGCTAGCATTAGAGGAAGTCCATGAATTGAGGTATGAGATAAAAATTGATATTGTTGGAATTGAGCTAAGAGCTGTGGAGGGCTTCCATAACTCAATTCTATTTAAGACCATCCTTTGAGATTACATTCCTGAGGATCATGACGAGGTGCTTGAAGTTAAGGTGAACAAGCAACAAAAATTATTTTTTGAGGAATGATTCATCATGAACTTCATGAAGCGAAGTCACACAATGCAACATCAAAACAGGGCTATCATAGAAAGACTTACCCCTAGTCAGGCTTCAAAAGACTCCCATTTAGGTTCTGATGAGGATAATATCGTGAGTTGAAGAAGGTGTTATCTAGTGACAAAGAGGTGGAGGAGAACATTGAGGTTGAGACACAATATTTTTATTTATTTTCAACATCTTTATTTACATTATGTTATACACCAAAACATATGTTACTTTGCTATATATTATGTTGTATAAGCAAGCTAATGCATATGTTGGTGATTATATATATATATATATATATATAATTAGTTTTTACTTGTTGGCTATTTTCTTGCGGAGCATTTTTTATTTTCCTCTGCACGTTCACATGGTTCCTAACATGATCGGATTTTTCTTTTATACTATAGTGAATGTAAAATGTGATTTAAGTTTTTCCTCCATAAGACGCTGTTGTGGGAGAAATTTCAAACATTTACCAAGGAATTTTAACCTATAATGGGCTATGTCTCAAACAAGGCTCAACTATATTGACCCCTAGAAAAGATGTTGGGTCAAATCCTCCTGTGATTGATCATACTATGACTAAGCTACAATTAAATTTGCATATTTCTCGGGTCAAGATCTTGATATAGTTCATGAGTGAACTATTACACTTTCTAGAGATAATATATAAATGAGAAAAAGAAGTTTCATATTTAATAAATTGGACGTACATTAAAGCTAGTAAGGAAATAAAGCAATCAACACAATAATGCAAACTGGAAATGCAAATACAATAACTTAGAAAGGGAAAATACGACAACACAGACATGAACTAAATACTAGATAATTGGAGTGTTGTAATTAAAAGTACTTGGGAAGGTTCTCCACATTCAAGATTTATGGTAGGGTCTTCCTTTCTAAAGTCTTGAGTTTGAAGGTTTCAGGCTTGATCATATCAATAATGATGTAACGACCCTTCCATAGAGTGTACCGTTGGTTGCGTTGTGGGTCACGACCAGTTGCTGTGAGACTGCACAAGCTTAGGTACCCATAGGAGATATGTTGAGCCTTGAATCTTAGATTGAAGTGGGGGGCTACTCTCTTGTGGTAGGAAGCAGCCCTGAGGTGGGCCACATCCTATGTTTTGGGAGTAGGCCCAAACGCTGACAAAGCTTCTCCTCATTATTGTCCTAGTTGAAGGCATGGACTTGAAGATTCATACCCCAATGTTGGCCAAGATGACAAATTCCATGCCAAAGTATATGTTGTAAGGCATCTCCTTTGTTGGAGTTCACAAGGTGGTGTGGTGAGCAAAAAATGACAATGTGGAGTTCTTCAACCCACTGCCTCTAAAATTTTTAAGGCGAGTCTTCAATCTTTTGAGTACAGTTTGATTCCTCGCCCCATTTGCTCATTTGTTTAAGGATTTTTCGTGGATGTGTCCATTAGTTGGATGTGGAGATCCTTATAGAAGGATGTGAAGACCTTCCCAGAAAATTGAGGTCCATTGCTGATAAAGATCTTTGCAAGAAGACTGAAGCAACATACAATGTCCTTCCAAACGAACTGCATAGAGTAAACTTCAGTGATCTTGGTGAGTGGTTTTCCTTCCACCCACGTAGTGAAGTAATCAAAGGTCAAGATAATGAACTCAAATTGTTCATTGAAATGGTCCCATGATGTTTAACATTAATTAGATAAAATTTCAAGGGCTCAAGAGGGATGTGAATTCTACTGACAGCGCATGGGTAATGTTGGAGAGTAACTTCCAGCTTTTACATTTTTACATAAATTCCAACACATCTTAGTTGATTGTAAGCTAGTAAAACCTCTGTCTCATTATCCTAAGAGTGAGGGCATAATATCCCAACCGTTCCTCACATATTCTAGAGTGAACCTCATGTAGAGTGTAATCAGCTTCAGAGAATAGAAGATAGTTAAGGTATGAACTAACAAATACCTTCTTGTACAACTTGTTCCAAATGATGAAGAACTTTGTAACTAAACATCAGAGATAAAGTGACATGGTAGCATCACCTAAAAATGTATTATCTCAAAGGTAGGAAATGATGTGATCTTGTTGAACTAATATTTTATGAGGTTAATTCTCTTTTTTAGATGCTTAGGATCTAGCCATAGGACTTTCCTGTTGAATATCCTAGAGGAATAGTGATGGAACCTACCTCATAGAAATTCTAAACACTTCTTGACTTTTCTCGTGGAGTCCCACATGAGTGGTCACAAAACCTCATTTGTCACTTGAGATGGCTAAGACCAACATGTGAAGACCAAAGAATGAGTTACTATAGGACCACGAAGCCTTAGGACAGCCCTGGGTGGCATGGTTTTACACACATACACTTGCACTCACCCTAAACTCCTCAACACTCCAAAACCATCCATTTACCTAAACTGAATTATCTCCTCCTAGAAGCCCATAGCAAACTTCCTAACTCTTTTGAAGCCTCGTGTGGGTGGTCCCAAGTCCCTAAACCTTGGTTAGGAGGACTAAGACAAACATGTGGAGGCTTCAAATTGAGTTCTCATAAGGACCATATAGCTTTGAGGAGGCTTTCATAGCTTGCATGCTCACATCATCCAATTGACCTCAAATCACCCTAAAATCAAAATTTACCCAAAATACCCCCAAATTGCCAAAATATCCAAAAATTGCCAAAATCTCTAATTTTCTAAACCCCACCAAAACCAATCATAATCACCCAATTTACCCAAAATTTTCCAGAATGACCAAAATGCCCTTTAACCCTTAAATTTTCCATAATTCTCAAACTACCCAACTTTTCACCAAAATCACCTTTAAACCTCTCAAAATTACCCAAGTGCCCAAATTTCACCAAAATTGAAGTCTTGAGCCAAATTTAAAATTCATCTAACCCATGCAAAAAATTCATCATGAGGGGATCATGACTTCATGAAGCCCATCATACCCATCTCATTTAACCAATTTTTTTCAAAAAAAAGCCCACCATACAATTTCCAAAAGCCCATAAAAAAAGCCTAACATCTAATTCATTTGTTTTCAAGAGCTCAATTCACAAAGTTATTTTATCATCCATTTAATTAAATTAAACCATACACCATGATATTTGTAGCTTTAACCCCTTACACACTTGGAATCATGACAACACAAATTAAAATTCACCAAAAGATCCAAAAATTCTTCTTCATGCAAATTGACCAAGCCAAATGTAAGTCATGAAGCTACCTCCAAGCCACATGCAAGCCATGCGAGCCATTGCCATGTCACCATACTTAAAGTGGCAAAAGGAGGGAGCCCTTTAATGATTCCATAAAAAGAACTTAACAACTTCCATGACTCACTCTAATCCATGATTAATCCTAGTCATTTGGATGGTGACTTCTCCTCACCATTTCAGCTGGTCCATCTGAACTTGGTCAGCCTTGGGGAACCACCCAACCTATTCTAATAAGCCTAGACTAAAGTTAATCCAAACTTAACTCAAACCCCTTTCCATTTTCAATCAAACACATCTACCCTTGCACAACTCCAGTTGGCTTCACATCTCTCCACCCCTGACCATTCTGAGCAAAATGGTGATCTCCCCCTAGTCGACAACCATCTAGGCTACCAGAAAACACCAAACCTGAGAGCACCATCATGGTCAAAATTACAACCCATCCGATGTGGGTCACTCTAGTTGGATTATTGCCTCTTTCTTCTCTTCACCTAAGCAACATTTTGCACCCACTCACTAGCATAAGTGACCACCCTTTCTTTTCTTATAAAAACACCACCACCACACAGCCAAAGGAGCCACAAGCAATAACTATAGAAAACTCTACCAAAATCATTTTAGACTTCTATTACACTCACACGAAGCTCGTCCCAATCATTTTTAGCCCCTGTTCCCCACTAAGAAACACTAATTTCATCACTTAAATCCAGGGCTTTTCGACCATCCTACGAAACCCCACAAAAACTCAAATTGTTCGTCCCAAAAGCTTCTCGATAGTCTAAAACAACTTACCCAAACAAAAGCTCTCACTCCCGAGTTCTCTAACCTAGTCCAAGATCAAGCCCAATCTACCCTTTGGCCTAGATCATACCTAGACCCAACCACAGAACGAATTGAAACTTGAAAGACGTTCGTGGGACCCAGTTGAAGCTTCTCAACCAATCTAATTGAGGCCTCACCTCTTGGACAAAGGTATGAATAATAAATCCTTAATTTTACCTCAGTTTGGTCCTTTGTGAAAGAAATCTTTATTTCGTGCATATCTAGCCATGTAGATATGTTCGTCTCGTTTAGATGAAGGTGTAGGAACAAACCACACTTAATTTATTTGAATATTGAGCAAAATCTTAGGGTTAGAATGCAGACAGTTCATGAGTTGTGGACACTTGGGGATGATGAACGGATGTCGTCCATTCACGTGTGTATCGAACGAATGACACATATCAAGTCTGACGAGCCATTGGAACGTAAACGTCGAATCAAGTCAATGGCTGAGGTGGAAAGAACAACCAATCAAAACATGTCGCGCAAAGCTTCAACGCGTAAAGCTTCAATTCTACCTAGGATGAGCTGGTGCTGACGTGGATAAGCAGATAAATAAATGTTTTTGAATTAATTAAATACAGAAAATGATATTTAACTTCAAAATTTCATATCTTGGTGTAGAAAAATTATAAAAATAAAATAAAAACATATCTATACTGAGAGGAAAATTTAATGGATCAAAAATTAGAATTGTTTATATTTTATTTTAAATTAATTAAAAACTCCAAATTTTAATTAATTCATAAGTGTTTAAATATTAATCACAATTACATGAAATTTTGAGAGCTTATTTCAAATGACTCTAAGGATGTTCTCTGATTTTCTCAAGGTCAGAGAACACTCATAGCATCAAAAGCCTTAATTTTCTAGGAATTTCACATATACTTTAATTAAAAAATTAGAAAAAATATAAAAAAAAGTCAAAAAAAATATGAAATCAAGTTTGTTGAGTTCACTGTGGTTAGAGTATCTTAGAAAAAATAAAAAAGCCATTTAAAACAAAGAATGTACAGTTAAGTGTTTTTAATAATTAAAAATTAGTAAAAAATAAAATTATGTAAATATAATTCAAAAAATCACAAAATAACTCTAATTAAAGGAAACCACCCTAAGATGCCCCCATAAAAATTTCAAAGTGAGAAAAGTTTATTTTTGATATAAAAATATATTTTCTAAGAAAATAATAATTTTGGCTTAAAATAATTATATAAAATAAAATAAAATTACAAAAATTACAAGATTTAGTTTGGAGTGCTTCTTGAGACCAGAAGCACTTAGAAAAATAAATTTGAATTTAAAATAATAATATCACTTTTTAAGTATTTACCTAATTTTAAATAATTAAAAATTAAAAAAATACAATTACAGCTCAAAATGCCACAAATCACTCTTTGATGAAGAAGACAACTAAGAAATGCTTCTACAAAATTTTAAAATAATTAAAATGTATTTTAAAGTATTTAAACATATTTTTCCATATTCTTAACTAAAAATAATCATATAAAATCAAATAAAAACAATAAAATTATATATTAAATTTCATTGAGTTGTGTGAATTTAGAGAGATTAATGAAAAATATAAAAATTAATTTTCAAAATAATTTTTTTATTATTTTATTCTTTTAAAAAAACTAAAAATCATAAAAAATAAAGCAAAATTTAAAAATTCATGGAAATTTTCCTTAATGGTCCTCTAATCTATATGAACACAATAAAATTTTTCTAAGGACCTTATAAATGTTTCAGTTAATCAAATTAATTAACATTGGAAATTCATAATTTTGAACCAAAATAATTATAAGAAGCTAAATAAAAGTAAGAAAAATCTAAATTCTCCTCTGATGTTTAAATTAACTCATGACTAATGGGCTAACAAAGTTTTCTGGTCACTTGAATTAAACTAAAAGAGTTATAGGGTAGAAAACCCTAATGGTAAAATTGTAATTTTGGAGTTTTGTACTCTAATTAACATTTAGGTTAAACCAGAGGGTAAAATGGTAATATTTATGATAATTAATCCTCTGATATGATTGAAATAGAAGGGTAGAGGGGTAGAAACCAATTCAGATCATTTTCTACTAAAAGGTATAATTATAATTTTTCAAATTGATGAAGATTGGAAGATAATTAATTTTGGATTATCCAAGAGTGAGAAGGCACAAGCTAGTAAGACAATAATTAACTAACTGAAGCCCCAAACTAATGGTTAAGCACAAGTCAATCTTTCAAATGAGAATCAAACACATTTCATAAAACTTTTTTTCAAAATTACAAATGTATCCTTAAAGGATCTAAGAGCTTGATAGTGAGTTAGGCTTGATCTACAACCATTTGAAGAGATTAGAAAAGAAAGAACATAACTTAACATAAGCATTCCTAAAATACTACATGCTTGAGTTCAACTGAGAAGAAAGAGTAAGATTGTCTTAAGCAATAAAGCCTACCCCTATAAATGACCACCCACATAAAGCTTAAACATAACACCAACAAAGTGACAACTTTCTGTACTCAAGGGTTAATTGAAACATGAAAATTGAGCACAACTCAAAAAATTAAAGTGAAACTTTAACTTAACCAAGGTTGATCAATTCAACAATATAGTAAGACCAAATGAACTTGAAATAGTCCAAAAGATTCTAAAGCAATTTAGGGTCACTCGCTGAGCACTTTTACAAGATTTTGGAAATTTTAGAGAACAATTGGGTTTTCTTAAATTTTTTAACAAAATCATCCACAAAACTTTGGGGATCCACCAAGATATGATCCGGGACCCTTTTAACTTAAATCACTAATGAAAATTTCATCACTACTTATCCTACAATAAAACCAAATGCTCAAAGAGTATGAGTCTTGGATACAGGATTCAAACCTTTACGAGCACCTAAAAATATTTTAATGTCATATATGGATCATCAAGTTTGTGTAAGTTAGAGGTCCGGGTGGGGATGGTGATGATGATAATGCTTATGTATGCTAAGAGTGGGGCATTAGAATTATATCTCCTATCTCAACAACCTTCGGGGAGGGGAAATGGCCAATGATACTATTCCCTAACTTTTGGTAAGAAGTTGCCCATGTTCTCTTAGTTGTCAGTAGTTCTAATCTGACCAGGGTTTAACTTGTGGACTATCTAATTTTGCCAAAACATTTACATACATACATACATACATATACATGTATATATATATAACGCGATGGGAGCAACAGGGGCTAGGGTTAGCTCTGGTTTCAATGGTGATTTTGCTTTCCTCTTTTGCTGGTGAGATCTTTCTACGACTTTCCTTTGTATTTCTTCATGTTTTCTGCCATGCCTCTGGTTTCTCGATCTTTTGTGGATGCTATTTTAGATGGGGTGGTGGGTGGTTCAACCACTCCTTCCATTGAATTTCTTCCGCAAAGTTTTCACGACACTCTTTCTGTTGGGGGTGATTATACTTTTATCAAGAAATTGGGAAAGAAAAATGGGAATCTGACGCTTTATGTGACCGAGGATGAAACTTCCATTCTTGCCTCTTCTTGTCACTTGGCTCTTGTGGGTAAATTTACTTATGGCATTCCAAAGGTTGAGTTGCTCAGGAGAGAATTTGAAATGTTAAAACTAAAAGGCTGGTGGAAGGTTGGTATCATGAATGGTAGACATATTTTTATACAATTAGCCAATGATGATGATTACACCCGTCTCTTTGCTAAAAGATTCATGTGGGTAGAAAATAGTATGATGAAATTTGGGAAATAGTCTATAAATTTTGATCATCAATCTGAATTTCCCATTATTCTGGTATGGATCCGATTCCCAGCTCTTAAACTACATCTTTTTAATCATGAGATTCTTTTTCACTTGATGCTGCTTATGACAAGCCTTTAAAAATGGATCATGCTACATTTACTTTATAGAGACCATCTGAAGCACGTATTTTGATGAAATGAGATATTACACAGGAGTTTTGTAACAAAATTTGGATAAGATCGTAACACCAAGGTTATTGGAAGCCTGTTGAAATTGAAAGGCATTTGCCTTACTACACACATTGCTCTATGTTTGGGCATCAAACTACTTCTTTCTTTTGATTGAATCCACAACTTAAAAATACTCAAAATGCAGTACATACTATCTTACCTGCCAACAAAACAAATTCTGAACATCCTAATGTTCAACCTTGTGTTGTAAACGGGATTGTTTCTGTTGATCATTGATCGAGATTTTTATATGTAAGGATTTATGAAATTGACACCACTACAGCTCCAAAAACTTGATCCTTATATGAAAAGTAAGTTGTGTAAAATATATATAATTATAAGTAATTAATAATGGGATTCTATACAAGTATACATATCATTATCAAGTAATAATGGACTTTCTATTTAAGTGCCAAATATTGATTCCATAGGGAAGGTGTAAATTAGCAATGATAAATTTTATTAGAAAATTTACAAAAAATCAAACGAAATCACTGTCACTAATTTTGAATGTTGATATGTTAACCAAACTAAATTACTTAACTATTAGCAAAACTGAAATGCAAATTTTTAAAAATAACTACTAACCTACTGACCGC